>PVIU01007690.1:60495-89751 GCA_004026605.1 Ondatra zibethicus
GGGGGGGGGGGGGGGGGGGATGCAAGGTCGTGTGGAACAAAGAGGCCCGCTACAGCAGGCTCACTTGGCGCACTTCCCGCCAGGCAAGCACAACCTTACCAGTCTGCACCTCCGATCTCAGCACAGGAAGAGAGAGTCCTGGTGTTCTAAGGTCCCACAGAGGAAAAGGCTAGTTCAGTTTTTCTTAAGTAAAATATATCCAGTTGACATATTATCTCTGCTCAAATGATGTGAGACACTGTCCTTATCCTCAACTGCTTTTCTATTATTTATTATTTATATTTATATTTATTTCTCAGTTCTACATTCTGTTCCATTGGTTTTTCTTATGTCAGTCCCACAGGTTCAATGATAGAGATTAATTTTGGGTTGTCAACTCCTTTGGCCAAGGAGGTCCAGGCATCTCAACTCCAGGCTGCCCCTTGCTATTATAGTTGATTTTTAATATTAATATACTTCTAACTTCTCTAGCCCAAGGAGGGAAACCCAACTGATATTTTTACTGTGATTACATGGGATTTACAAATTAGCTTCAGCACTGCCCCCTATTGGGGGAATATTCTAATTCAGAATTTGGCTTTTTATTTTTCCAAGCATATTTTTCTGTCACTTATGAACTAAATTTTAAATAGTTTTCTCATGTAAATCGTTCATTCACATGTGTCATAACAGCTCTGTCGCTACTGTAAACAAGGCTTTTTGCCACTACATAGTCTACTGTTATTCATGTACCCGCAGCTGTTTTACACAATTTGCATTTTGCTAATTGCTAAATTCCTTTATTAATTGGATTATTTTTTCACTGATGCTTTGTTTCTGTGTATTACATTGCCATCAATAGAAAGTTTTCTTTTTCTCGCCCTCCCTCCCTGTCTCCCCTCTTCCCTCCCCTTTCCTTCCTTTCTCTCTCCCTCCCTCCCTCCTTCCCTTCCTTCCTCCTCGTCCCATGCCTCCTGCCTGATTCCAGCACAGTATGACATCCTGAGGACAGCAGCATCCTTCCCTTGTTCTTGCCTTAGTAGAAACCACAGTGGAACATGAGCTCCTGCTGGCTCATGTGTGACAGTCTCTTGACAACTTTCTATGTTTGTTTTATAAAAGTTGTCTCTCGATTGGTGCTAGTTTGCCTCATTTCTTGAGAGATTAAGATAAAAATTTCTTATTTTATTGTATGAATATTTTGTCTGCATATACATATATGCATGCTGGAAATCGAACCCAGGTTCTCTGAAGCACAGCCAGTGCTCCTAATCACTGAGCCATCTCTCCCAATCCTAGATTAAGAATTTTATGGAAATTTCCAAATTCATTTTGTTGAAAACTAAGGAAGTCCTTATGACCTAAGAACTATGTTCTCTGTGTCAACGGTTATGTTTCTTTATGTTTTATTATATTTTTATGCTTATACTTTTTCCCTTATTCATTGCTGACTTACCCATTTTTTGCTGAGTTATCAACTAAATGTAAAGTGGCTTTTGTGAGGGTTTGTTTGGTTTGGGTTTGATGCTCTGCCACATTATTCTTACATTTTGTCGTTGCTGTTTTTAGTATTATTTTAAAAATCTATCGCATATTAATGTAGTTAAACAGGTTAGAGGTCTAGGCATTTTTCTCTGATATCATTGGCTGTCTGTTGTTTGCTATGGTGGTGGGATTGGAGCCAGGACTCGTGTGTGCAAAGCAAGGACTTTATCACTAAACTTTGTTCCTTGCCCTGCTCCCCGCCTTCAAACTCCCCCGTAGATGCCAATGTGTTGTGATTGCTCCATTTTTGTTTCTCAGAATTTTTTTTTCTGTTTGAAGTTACCCCTTTATGCCAAAAATTCACATACTGAGACTTTTGTAATTATATTAAAAGACAGTTTATAATGGTTTACTCTGTTATTTTGGGTTATTCTGCTTCATGGTCAGTGATATTTCTATTTTATAAAGCCCTCTGGTGTGTTGATGTACTCAGATATGGGTTTTGAAATGTGTATGCATGTTCCTGTTTTTAACTTATTTTATAGCTATTAAATCTGATTATATATGTATGTATACATATATGTATGTATATATAAGTTGCATCTTTCCTTCCTTGGAGAACACATCATACTTACACTTGTGTTTTTCTCTTATTATCTGAGCTATCCCGGTTTCCAAGCCGTCTTTTGGCTACCTGAATCATATCCTCTGCTGGCTTCTTCAGAAGGGCACATGGTTTCCACGATACCGTCCTCCCAGAGTCATTTTCCTAAAGCCTTGACTTAGAAGCTGGGCATGGTGGTGGACCCCTGTGACTTCACCACTTGAAAGGTGGAGGCAGGAGGATCAGGAGATAATGGCCAATGAGACATGAGACCTGTCTCAAAAAACAAAGCAAACAGCAAACAGAAACTTTTAAAAATAAAGAACAACTCCTTGATGCATGAAAGATGGATTAAGTGACTATGTGCTTTTCTTAGGATTTCTTGGGAACCCTGCTCCCCTATGCCTCGCTGTGACCATTATTTTAAGGAATTGTGCTGTCAGATTAACTTATTTTCCATGGTAGGTTATTTGATCTTCTTCCCTGGAGGCCTTGGAGGGTTTTTTCCCCCTTTATATTTAAACTAAACATTTTTAGTAAAATGTTGCTTAGGATTTATTGTGTGGGGGAAAATCCAAAGTTGACCCTGAATTATAACTTAAAAATTAAGCTTTTTTATTTCTTCCCTGTCTTGAAATTTTTCATTCATGTGTTAGCTGTTTTTCATGTGTTCTCAAACTCTCATGTTTGCCTGCGACCTGCTTTGGTTCTTTCTTTTTTCTCTTGTTTTCTATTTCTCTCTTCTGTAAGCTTGATGTGTTGGCTGTAGTGTGCACATCTGTAACCTCTTTACTTGGGAGACAGACACAGGAGACTCAGTAGATAAAAGTCACATGACCCAGCCTCAGAAAACAAGAAGCAAATAAACAATGGATGGTTTCTGTCAGTCATTTTTTTCTTGGGGTCATTAGTCTTTAGAGTTCATTTCTGATATTTTGTAATTTCTGAGTTCATTCTCAATTATTTCTTCCTTGGTTTCACCCGTTTTTATCCTTCCTTTGTTTAATTTCTGATTCATAATCTTTTTAAGTAGCTTTCATGCCAATTTGGGAATATTTCCTTTATTATGAAATATTTGAGGAATGCTTTTCTCTCTTAGTTAATTATTAGGGCTGAGCAGTTCCATTAGCTACAGTGTGTCCTCTGTTTCATCCTTCCCTCCCTTAAGCACCATCTCCAAGGGTCAGTCCTCTCCCCTGTTCACACCACCCTGTCCATCAGTTATCCCCCCCCCGATAGCTGCCACCCACGTGAGTCATGCATTTCAGTGAAAGCAAGCTGCCCCTGCATCTCAAGCCCTTCCCTGGGAGCTGTTGCGTACAGGGAAGATGGTTCATACTTTGACACAAGCTGCTGGGTATTTTTATCTGGGACTAATTTGGTGTGTGTTTCTTCTCATTTCTTTGTGTCATTCTCTCTTGGTGCATATAGTTTCTTTTTTTTTTAGGTTATAAACTGATTGGCCCATTAGCTCAAGCTTCTTACTAGCTCTTGTAGCTTATATATACCCATTATTCTTATCTATGTTAGCCACATGGCTTGGTACCTTTTTCAGCAGGGCAGGTCACATCCTACTTCTTCAGTGGTCTGTGCAGGACTCCGTAGGAATAGGCTTCCTCCTTCCCAGCATTCTCCTGTTCTCATTGTCCCACCTTTACTTCCTGTCTGGTTGTCCCACCTATACTTCCTGCCTGGCTAATGGCCAACCAGTGTTTATTTAAAACATGATTGACAGAATACAGACAATTCTCCCGCACCAATAAACTTTACTTAACTTTCTTCTTCAAAACAAGCAATGTTCCCAGATGCTACTCTATTGCTCTTCTCTACACAGTAAAAAAAAAAAAAAGAAAGCTGAGCGTTTTTGTTATTTGTCTCCTGTTCCCCCCTTTCGCCTCAGCCTCCTGCTATTGGGCTTCTATGAACCTGATCTTTATGAATTGCTAGTCTTCACAAATGTTCATGTGAACAAGAGTAAGGAATCCTTTCCATTTTATGCATGGCAATTTTCCAGTATCTCTGATGTGCACCCTCCAGGAATCCCTGTTCTAGGCTTTCATGATTATGACTTTCTTCCTTCTCTCTGTTTAGTAATTAAAGCATGTTCTGCAGCGCTGTCTTGGTAATCATGAGCTGTGTTTGTGCTTGTCTTGAAATGCCCTTATTTCTCTATCAACTTTAAAAGGCAGCCTGCTGATATAGCAATGTTGGTTGGAAGTTATTTGTTTTAAGGGCTTAAATATATAATTTCATGATTTCCTGGGTTTTAGAGCTATTGATGAGAGATCTCATGTTACTCTGATGTTTCTGGCTTTGCAGTGAGTTGGTATCTCTCTTATAGTTTTTATCATTGCTTTATATATTTGATATCTTAATTATGGAGCAAGTTTTTTATGGAGCAATTTTTCTCTAGTTATATGCTTTTGGGGTTCCAGATGCCTTGCTTGTTTGAATGTCTGTTTTTTCCTCTAGATTTGTGAAATTTTCTTTGATAATTTTATTGAATAGATTCTCTATGCCTTTAGTGTTTATCTCATTTCTTTCTACTGTTCCATGGATTCTTATATCCCATCTCTTAATTGTATCCTCAGGCTAATGACACTGTGATAGACTCATTTTCTTTTTTCTTTTTTTTTTTCTATACATATCTTTTTTTAATTTCTTTTTATTTTTCTCTGCTCCCCTCCCTGCCACACCCCTCCCTCCCTCAACCCTCCCCCAAGGTCCCCATGCTCCCGCTTTATTCAGGAGATCTTGTCTTTTTATACTTTCTACTTCCCATGTAGATTATATCTATGTAGGTCTCTCTTAGTGTCCGTATTGTTGTCTAAATTCTCTGGGATTGTGGTTTGTAAGATGGTTTTCTTTGCCTTATGTTTAAAAGCCGCCTATGAGTGAGTACATGTGATAATTGTCTTTCTGTGTCTGGGTTACCTCACTCAAAATAATGCTTTCTAGTTCCATCCATTTTCCTGTAAAATTTAGGCTGTCATTATTTTTTTCTGCTATGTAGTACTCCATTGTGTAAATGTACCACTTTTTTTTATCCATTCTTCGATCGAGGGGTATTTAGGTTGTTTCCAGGCATATAGTTTCTTAAGCTTTCCTTCGGCTTCACATACCCTCATTTTTTTGCAGTCTTTGAGAACATGGTTTGCACAGTTCTGCCAGCAACTAGAAGACTGCAGCAGCAGTCACTCTCCCTCCTAATGGCAAAAGCATAAGTCTTTGACCTCACTCCTTGTTGGCTTTTTTTATGGGTGCACATTCACTGCACATAGCACTGGGATTCACAAGAACATTTCCCTGCAATTACATAAAGCACTTGGACTGCTTGTTCATTACTTGATGCTGTATTTTATCGGGGGGGAGGGGTTACTATGTTAATACTTAGATTCAAGCAGCTGACATCACCCTCCATTTCTGAGAACTCTACTATTATAACTTCAGGCAGTTGTCTGTGTGCTAGGCCTTGGAACAACCGAGCGTTCTCCATGACCTTTTTCCTCTTTGCTATCCCAAATTCTGCACTGTTGGCCCAAAAAGTTTGCCAATAATGTTGACTACATAAAACAAAACTGGTCTCCTCATTTGAATTTTTAGAAAGTTGACTCAGAAATAAACAGTTATGACACAAAAATTTCCAATCTTATAATTATGCAAGGAGGGCTTAAAGTCACCAAAGACTATATGTTCCTGTCCTAGGTATACAACCTGCTCCCGAATATCCAACAATATGGTTATTTCTACCATGGTCTCAACCTGGATGATGCTACAGTAAACCCATGCATCCCTCAAACAGATTTGTTTCACAATGGACTGTATTATAAACCTGCAAGCAATACTTGTGATGGAGACATTGCCAATCTTCTCAGGGTAAGAGCACAAATGAGTCTCAAAAACATTCCCTGTTGTAGCTTTAGTGGTCGTGACCTCCATCTATGGCCCTCTTACCATTATTCTTTCTATACTGTGTTGTCAGAGGACTCATAAAAAAGACCTGCTAATCCCGCTGGCTTTTTCTGTTCTCTGGAAAGAAGTTATGTGGCTAAAATCATGGAACACAAAATCCAAAGCAATGGGAGGGCACTCAATTTATGGCAATACATCTTCTGCATTATTAGTTAAACCAAGAAGATAACTTACAGTCTTTATTCCACATAAACAGAAAGTGTCAGCTCCATGTGCTCAGGGGTCATACAAGAGCTTTATGATCAGAGTCATAGTGGTTTAGAAGTGGATACTGAGTCAGACAGCCTTTAGTTCAAGTCCCAGTCTGCTGTTTACCGCATGTGCACTGTGTGTAGACATGCATGTGAATATGTGCATATGTGTTTGCTATTAAGACAATAGTGGTGCTGATTTCTTGTTTTCCCTTAAGCATAAATGGGGAAAACATGAAAATATTAGCATAATAATAAGAATATAGTTATTACTGGTTTTCTTCCTAATTGTGAATTTTTCTGTAAATTGTAATAATGAGACTTGATTTCTGTGGTACTGGATCATGGCTAACACAGAAAATATTATATTTATTGTCTGTTTATCGTGACTGTAGACCTTTCATGGTTTTCTCAGGAAAGTAATGTATAACTTTTTATTTCTTTCTCTGAAAGGACATGGGTCTGAAAATCTTTACTAACTTCCGTTACCGGAAACCAGAGTTGTGTTCATCCCAGGAAAACCCGCACTTGCTGAGGTCGTTTGATAGCCCAGAAGGACAGATGATGATGTATGGCGCTCCAGCTGCTTCTGCCTGTGGGTAATCTAGAACTTCCTGCTGGAGTAACAGTCAGTAGAATTCTTTGGACTGAGTGTATGTAAGATAAAACCATGTCAAACACGGGTCTTACAGATGATTGATGATGATTTGGAGCAAGAACTAGAATTTCTACAGTTCAATAAAACAGGCTGGAAATAGTTTTGGTCATGAGGAATAATTAGCTTCTGATATAGGAAGAAGTCCAGGTTTTGGTTTCTGCCTTTTGTTATCTTTTTAAATTTTTGTTTCTTCTTCTTTTTTTTTTTTTTTTTGCTTTCATTGTTTGTTTCTTCTTAAGATAGGGTCCTTCTTTGTAGCCCAGACTGGCCTCAAAATAGATGTGAAGACAACCATACAGGATAATGCAGGCAGCAGCTAGACATGGTATAAGACAACTCAACGAGACTTGCTTGCTTGTATTGAGAAAGGGTCTCACATAGCACAGGCTGGCCTCAAACTTGTCATGTTGTCAAGGACAACCTTAAACTTCTGATTATCCTGACTCCACCTCTCAAATCCTGGGGTTTGCAAGCATACATCACCATGCCCAGCGCCATAGTTATAATTTTGATGTAGAAACACTGACCAAATGTATCCTATGCAGACTACAGGCCACTCCTGTAAAGGACAATGTTCTGGAGAATTAGAAATAGTAACGCCACTGAAAACTTCAGCAAGAATAATATCAGAGGGCAAAGTTGGCATGTACTGATGTCAGTCAAGAGTCAGGGCAGAGATTTAATTCATCCAAATTTGGCTGTAGGTGAGTTGTTGTTTATTTGTTGTGATTTTTAAACAAACAGAAATTTGAGCATCAAAATTGTGACACCCAGATTGAGATTCGAATTTATCAGTGTTAAGCCCTAGAAGCAAATTTCTGTATCACCTCATGCTAAAAGGCCTGATATAGTTCAAGAGCTCAACTCAAGGGCCTGGGAGATGGCTCAGTGGGTAAATTGCTTGCTGTGCAGTCGTGAGGACCTGAGTTCACATCCCTAGCACCCACATAAATGCCAGGCATTTCAGTGCACATCTGTCACCCTAGTACTCAGGAGCAGAGACAGGTAGTCTCCAGGGATTATTGGCCCACCGGTCTAGCTGACTGGAGATGCAAGTTCAGTGAGACCCTGCCTCAGAAATCAAGATGGAAAAACAAGTGAGGAAACCAACCTGTCCGCTAGTACCTTCACACACACACACAAACTCACACACATGCACTAATGCACACACAGAGAGAGAGAGAGAGAGAGAGAGATTAATGAGGCCTGTGGCACTGAAACACAGCATGTGCTTTTGCTATTTCTACATAGGACATTTCTTTGCCTCTTCCCTTCTCGTTTTAGTTCGTGACATCAGAGATGACATCAACCATGCAGAACAGGCCATCAAAGAGACAGTCAGGACTCACTTCCCCAAGACCTGGATATGGGACCTCATCAGTGTGGAGTGAGTTTTAGTTTTCTGCTACTTCTTAGGTTTTTTCCTGAAACCGATTTCTCCCCTGTATATCTCCATTTCTATTTTTCTTCTTTTTTTATTCCTGAGCAATAAAGTAATGAAGTATTTGCTTAAAAAAATCATTCACTTGTACATCCTGATCATGAATGCTTGACAATTTGTTTGCTTATTTGTTCTGTAAAACCTTACTTTTTCACCACACCTTCACTCCTGTAAATTTCACGCAGGTAAATATATGCTGCCTCGGTTCTTTAAAAAAGATGCTTATAGAAATATGGCATTTCTAAGGTTCGATTCTACAGACACTCAGACCAGGGATCTGTAATGATGCCTTACCTAACTCCTGAAGTCACTGTGTTTGTGCATGTTCTGCCTAAACTTGGGTTCCCATTTAGAGGACATGGGTCACCCACAGCCTGTCTTTTTCAGTTCCTCAGGTTCAGCAAATGTCTCATTTCTTGTCCCCGATACTATAACCCAATGGGAGGCCAGTGCCTTCTGTGTGAATGGTGAAGCTGGGTTTGGCATCTCAGCCAAAGCGTATCTACAGATTTCCCAGCCCTTCTTCATTGAAATTGCCTCACCCTTTTCTGTCGTTCGGAATGAGCAGAGTGACATGGTTGTCAGTGTTTTCAGCTACCTGAGTACATGTGCAGAGGTAAGTCACCCCCTTGATCTGGAAACAAAAATCCAGCCAGCTAAACTGTTCACTAGTCTTTTCATTAAATATCACCATAGTCTATTTACAAATAAAAAATTGTACTATAAGGAAGTCATTTCTTTCTACAATTTTAATTTTATTTTCTGACTATGATTGCATGGTCTACAAGTATGCACATGTACCATGTGCATTTCTGGTGGCCACAGAGGTCAGAGAAGGACATCAGAGCCCCTTGAATTGACGTTATTGGCTGTAGTGAGCTGCCTTGTGGATGCTAAGAACTGAACCCAGTTCCTCTTTAAGAGTAACAAGTGCTCTTGACTGCTGGGTGAACTCTACTGCCCCAGAAATAATTGTTTTACATCACAACAATGACTTGAAATTTTAGTGAGAATGTCACTTTGTGTTAATACACATACTACTATTTTGTGAGCTTGTGAATGAGTCCTTGGGCATCTTTTCATTTTGCTAAGTTAAAATAAGAAAATATTCTTAAGATGAAAAATGCCAACTTCTTGGGAGCCATTGAAGAAACCATTGTGTGATCGATAAACTGTAGAATTTCAAGCAAAGGTGTGAGGATTTAAAGGGCTACCCCATGGCCCTTGTTCTGTTTTTAGATTTCTGTTCAGTTAGAAGCATCTGCTAACCCTGTGGCCCTTGTTCTGTTTTTAGATTTCTGTTCACTTAGAAGCATCTGAGAATTATGAAGCAAATGCCAACACCCTGAGTAACAACGGCAGTGATGTTCTCCAGGCTGGAGAACGAAAAACATATGTCTGGACCATCGTACCAAAGACACTGGGTAAGCAGCAATCTTTCGTGGATTGACCCAGATCCTATCAACCTCTGTTTTTCTTAGATTTCCTGAAGAAACATGACTTTTTTCTTCAACATCATATTTGTTTAATTTCCTTTATTTATTTCTCTATATTCAAAATTCTTATAATTTCCTTGTTTAAAGGTATTTTATTTTCTACATGTATGTATGTGCCTGCATGTATGTATGTGCACCACCTGCATACAGTGCCCGGGGAATAGAGGACAGGGTGTTCCTTCGGAACTTGATGGTTGTGAATTGCCTTATGTGCGTGCTGGAACAAACCCAGGTCTTCTGCAAGAGCAGCAAATGCTCCTGCAGTGAGCCCTCTCTCCAGCCCTAGAGCTTACTTAGTACTCTGAGGAACGAAACCCCATTCATTCACACAAAAGGTATAATAAGATTAAAATATGGCACAAATGCTAATGTGCGTGATTTATCAAGTCTGCATAACATATCCCAAATAAAAACCAGATCTCTCCAATGCTACCGTGATTCTGGCATTTGCTGCTTTACCCAACATTCACATAAAATGCCACTTTTAGAAAAATTACCCCTCAGACAAAACCATCAGTTATGAGAGTCACTGGGATTATTTTTCTAAACTAAATGTAATAGCTCACCAGATATGAAAAATCCAAGCATCAAGTTAAATACTGAGAACTTTGCTCTAGTGCCTGGCAGTTTAGAAAAACATCTGCGGAAGTCTCTTGCTGATGATACAAGAGAAGGAAAAGTTAAAAAGTTTAGTAGTAAAGCTGCTAAATGTAGATGATTCTTAGTTTGAGAAAATCTTTTAAAATTATGTCATTAAAATTCTTTTATTCCATGTCTTGTATTCATTGTATTATTACATCAGGATAGAATATGTTTTTTGATTAATCTGTGATATTGATTCACCTCAGACCATTTTTCTATTAGATTAAAACTTTCTTAATCCTTATACTATATAAGAACTTCAAATATCTCACTCTGGAAAGTGAGACAGAATACTGCACATGCTGCTGTTTCTTTGTGGTGCTTAACGGCTGTGCAAAGTGCAGAAAGAAATGAGCAAAATTCACACAAAGACAGAGAAACAATATGTCTACAGCACACAGGCAATGTTAAGTCTTATAAGCTTTCCCAATCCTCCACTTTCTATAAACAAGGATACTGGAGATCAGTTTTGATTGCATACTGTGATACCACAGAGATTAAAATTAAGATTTCTTGCCAGTGCTCAGTTTAAATCTGGTGGCCCTTGTGCTGTATCAGATCTTACTGTTTTTCTTTGATCTTAGAAAACATTACAAACCGCAGTTATTACCAAGTGTGGTGGCATTTTTCTTTGATCCTGGGAAACATTAGAAGCCCTAGTTACTGCCAGGAAGGGTGGTGCATGCCTTTAGCCCCAGCCCTCGGAAGGAAGAGGTGGGTAGATCTCTGTGAATTCTATACTTGGTCTATGTAGTGAGCTCCAGGTCAGCCAGGACTACATGGTGAGACCCTATCTCAAAAAAAAAAAAAATTAAAAAAGAAAAAGAAAAAAAGAAAAGGAAGGAAGAGAATCCCCCAATATCTGATGTTATATTGTCCAATAGCAAGGTGTTGGCACAGGTTCACAGAATGTTATCTTTCTTAAAACTTTGTATGTTGGTCGCTGGCTGTTGCTGCGTCAGGGTCAGTTGAGAGGTCGGCATTCGGTGTTCCATTGTTGGCTGGCAGCTTGGCCGTTGGCACTCCTCCCAACAGGGGTGACCATGTCAGGGATTGCAGCGCTAGTGCGGAAAACTGGAGAATATGTGAAGACCAAGGAGTTCCGGGATTACATAACCAGCACCCACTTCTGGGGTCCTGTGGCCAACTGGGGCCTTCCGATGGCTGCCTTCAAGGATATGAAGGCGCCTCCCGACATCATCAGCAGCCGCATGACGACCGCGCTCATTTTCTACTCCTTGGCTTTTATGCGCTTTGCCTACCGGGTCCAGCCTCGAAATTACCTGCTGATGGCGTGCCATTTCACCAACGTGGTGGCTCAGAGCACGCAGGCCAGCCGCTACCTGCTGCACCACTACGGTGGCAGGGTCAAGGCCAGAAACCCTCCGGCCAAATAAGCTTGTTGACTGGGGGATGGGAGGGGGAGCCTGACCCAGAGTTTGCAGCTTGCAAGCCCTGGACTCTATTCCTCCTAAAGAAGGGCCAAGGAAAACTTTGGTTTGGACCCTGAAACAGTGCAAACCCGATTTAAATAAAAACCTGCAGTTTGGTTAATTAAAAAGACATCAAATTGGAAAAAAATATTTTGTAAATACTAAGGGAGTAAATGAGTAACTTAGTGCAGAGAATCTTGAAATAGGTAGAACAAGAAAGACATATTGCCTTCTCTCCAGGCAGGAGAAGAAGCTGGTAGTCTGATCTAAACTTTTGTGAGATTATAAGAGTTTGGTTCATCCTATTCAAGACGATTGACAAACTTGAAGCATCTCACGTTGGAGAAAGTGTCAGTATTCTTTATCTTATTCTTGGCAATATTTTCCAGGTAAAGTGAATATTACTGTAGTGGCTACATCCAAACAAAGTAGTGCCTGCCCAAATGATGCCAGCGAGCAGCAAGATGTCGACTGGAAAGACACCGTGGTCAAAGGCTTACTGGTAGAGGTATGTACATATGAAATACCAAGTTCTCCATGATGGGAAACAGAGTCTAAGAGATTAACTAACTAGGACTTTTTTTTGAAAATGCTTTAATTGACCAAAGTTACTTTTGACACAAACCTTCTGCTTTGAACAAATTACAGCATTATACATCCACCCTTTCTTAAATCAACACCTCAGCCTTCACTGGGCTCAGTGGGAAAAGACTTGCCTAGCTGTGCGAGACCCTAGGTTCTATTCCCAGCATCTGCCAACCCAATCAACCAACAGAGCCTCACCAAGGATGGTGAGGACCCTTGAAACATGCTTTGTGGTTTCTTGACTCCCTTCTTGGTATGAAGCAGCCTTTAGATCTCCTTCTCCCCAACCCTCTTTTTTTTTTTTAAATTGATTTTTATTGAGCTCTACATTTCTCTCTGCTCCTCTCCCTGCCTCTCCCTTCCCCTTCAACCCTCTCCCAATTTACTCAGGAGATCTTGTCTTTTTCTACTATCCATGTAGATTAGATCTATGTATGTTTCTCTTAGGGTCCTCATTGTTGTCTAGGTTCTCTGGGATTGTGATTTGTGAGCTGTTTTTCTTTGCTTTATGTTTAAAAACCACTTATGAGTGAGTACATGTGATAATTGTCTTTCTGGGTCTGGGTTACCTCACTCAAAATAATGTTTTCTAGCTCCATCCATTTGCCTGCAAATTTTAAGATGTCATTACTTTTTTCAGCTGTGTAGTACTACATTGTGTAAATTACCACATTTTCCTTATCTGTTCTTCAGTCGAGGGGCATTTAGGTTGTTTCCAGGTACTGGCTGTGACAAACAATGCTGCTATGAACATAGTTAAGCATATGTCCTTGTGGCACGATTGAGCATCCTTTGGATATATACCCAAAAGTGTATATATATGGACTGGGTCTTGAGGAAGGTTGTTTCCTAATTTTCTGAGAAATCGCCACACTGACATCCAAAGGGGCTGTACCAGCTTGCATTCCTACCAGCAATGCAGAAGTGTTCCCTTTACCAAACAACCTTCCAGCATAAGTTGTCATCAGTGTTTTTGATCTTGGCCATTCTTACAAGTGTTAGATGGAATCTCAGAGTTGTTTGGATTTGCATTTCTCTGATAACTAAGGATTTTGAGCATTTCCTTAAGTGTCTTTCAGCCATTTTAGATTCCTCTGTTGAGAGTTCTTTGTTTAGGTCTGTACTCCATTTTTTTAATTGGATTATTTGTTCTTTTGATGACCAATTTCTTGAGTTCTTTGTATATTTTGGAGATCAGACCTCTGTCTGATGTGGGGTTAGTGAAGATCTTTTTCCATTCTGTAGGCTGTCATTTTGTCTTGTTGACTGTGTCTTTTGCTTTACAGAAGCTTTTCAGTTTCAGGAGGTCCCATTTATTAATTGCCCCACCCTCTTTTTAACTGATCCTAAAGTCCAAGAGATGAAACCATTGTCTCTATGTTTATGAGAAGTTCCTTTTATCCTCAAGAAAAATCAGCAGAGCAGTTGAAAGTGTCACTCAATGACACAGGGTTATCTTTGCACAACCTATGGGAGTCGAGGGTCTAAGGGGATGTTGGTACTGTACACGAACTTCCACATAACAAGGTCAGGAACAACGAATGGCTCTCAGGAGCAACACCTGATCCAGTCACGCCTGATCCAGTCACGCCTCTGGTAACTGATGTTTGCTCTCGTTTCCTTCAGCTAAAAATGGTTCAACTTATTATTCTGTTCTTGTTTTTGTTTACTCTCTAACAGCCTGAAGGCATTGAAAAAGAAACAAGCCAGAGTTTCCTTATCTGCACAGAAGGTAAGAAGGTCAGTTGGTCCTAGAGCAATCTGTAAGCATGGCAGGTTTACTTCCTCAGTCTCTGCACAAGCCACAAGTCACAAACCCGCTTGTCATCAGATGCATTATAAGTTTCTCTTGAGGGTGTTACTTTATTTCATATTTTATCTTCACTGATAGATAATTTTAACAAAAAATGTGCATTAATGAGTGACATTTGTTTGTCTAATAAGATTAGTCTACCTCTGCCTATTTCTTCATCTTGATTATTATGATTATCTCATAATCTCGATCAATAGAATATTACTAGCATAGTGGTTGCTTTTATATTCTTGGTACGAAATCATCTGTAAATTCATTACTGGCTCTCAGTTACCTGATTTGTGGCCATCATGAGTATCGTTTTAGCTGGTTAGTGATAATCTGATTTTAATGTCTACTCTGTCTTTGAGACTCCTTCTATGAGCTATGAGTCATATCTTTCATTTTTTTCATACGCAGTTTCGGTACTGAACTGATAGAAAATGGAGAGCACTGTTTAAGACAAAGTATATATTATTTTCTGGATGTTTTGCTGTTCTAAACTAGCTCAAATTCTCAGCTTATTTAAAAAGAACTTTTATTACCTTTCTTTGTGTGTGTGTGCGTGTTGTGAGTGCACATATATGAGTGTGCATTGCAAGCCGCTGGGAGTGTGGTAGTGAGAGGACAACTTGCAGGAGTTCCTTCTCTCCTCCTACCCGTGGGTCCCAGGGCTTGAACTCAGATCATCAGGCTTGGTGGCACATGCCGTCACCCTCTGAGCCGTCTCACGTCCCAAATTCACAATTTTATTTTCTCCAAAAGCAAAACTAACCAATGGCCTTTTTTTCCTAATACAGCTGTTCCAAAATTCTGCTGCCATGACTTGTAGAGGGAAGTCTTTGCAGTGTTTGTATGGGTATTTTCTTTCAGGTACTAAAGTCTCAAAGCAAATGCTTCTGGAATTGCCAAGCGATGTAGTGGAAGGGTCAGCCGGATCCTTTGTCACCGTTGTGGGTGAGTTTATCAAATTCGGTGTCATGGTGATTTGAAAATCTTGATTGAGGTAGTCTGGAAAAAAGGTTCTAAAATAACAGAATGGAGATACTTTCTCAAGCTATCAGGGCAGGAATTGTGTTCAGACCACCCTTTCTGCCTGTTTCCATGTGGGATCTGAAAGTGTGGAGTTTCCAGACCTGAATCTCTATGAAGCACTCCCGCTGGTCAGTAACGGTAGATGCTCAGGAAACAGGAGATCCTGGTATGACCTATATATATGAATGCTAAATTAGCCTCTTGGAGATTATAATATGTTGTGATGCTGAGATTTTCTTGGTTAAAAAAAAAGAGGTATGTTTCCTAAAAGTAGTTATTCATCTATCATCAGCATTCAAGTCTGTAGGAGAGAGATGGGTTATAGTTTGTATTTCATCAGTATCTAAAACCACAAATTTAGAAGCAAACCAGCAAGAGGCACACTTCCTGAGCATCCTCCTTTTGGTGGGAAGGAGACTTTCAGGGACATTTCATACCCGAAGCCCCTCTATTCCCTCACTTAAGAAGAACCGCCTCCCTTAGATTCCCTCTAGGAAACTTTGGCTTGTTCATACGTTTTGTTTATTTTCAATTATGTGTGTAGAGGGCAGTGTGTGCACGTGAGTGCAGTGCCCAAGGAGGCCAAAGGCGTTGATTCCCCTGGAAGGGAAGTTAGAGGCAGATGTGAGCCACCCAATATGGGTACTGGGAGCTGAATTCAGGCTTGCTTCCAGAGCAGCAAGGTGTAAATGGGGACTCCACTTTCATTTCCCGGATGCCCAGACCCGAATAATCACATGGAAACTGTAATAATTACGACACTGTTTGGCCAATGGCTCAGGTGTATTCCTAGCTAGCTCTTACATCTTAAATTAACCAATTTCTATTCATCTGTGTATCACCATGAGGTTGCAGCTTACTGGTAATATTCTGACATCTTTCTCCTTTGGTATTTACATGGTATTTACATCTCTTCAACTTCACCTACTCTCTCTATATATCTCTGTTCAGATTACCCACCTGGCTTTATTCTGCTAAGCCATTGACCAAAAAGCTTTATTCATCAACCAATAAAAGCAACACATATATAGAAGGGCATCCCACATCAGCAAGGGGTCCTAACAGCTAAGTCACCTCTCCAGCCTCCTGTTTACACTGTTTAGAGACAACTTTAAATGTTTTCTGCTCCCACCATGCATTAATAGCCACAGGTCCTACTGCCGAAGCAGTGGCTCAGCATTAACATAAGTGCATGACTCTCCTTTTCTGTCTCTAGGAGACATTCTAGGAGTCACGATGCAGAATCTAGATAGCCTTCTCCACACGCCCTACGGGTGTGGCGAGCAGAACATTGCCCAGCTAGCGTCTGACACTTACATACTTGACTACCTAAGAGCAACCCAGCAGCTGACGGAAGAAGTCAAATCCAGGGCTCTACTTCTCTTAACTAATGGTAAGAGGGGATAAGTAGTTTCTGCCAACAAAGGTGAAGCCAATTGCAACTGATATGCAAACGTGATTAGTCTTACTCTATGGTCCCCTGCTGAGACAAATATGAACCTTTGAGGTACTCTGGGTCCTATCTGTGTGCTCCTTTTGACTTTAAAATCTATGTCCATCATTTAACCTTATGTTGTAGAACTATAGTTTCAAATTGTGAACTCATCTTTATTTTAAATTTTCTTTATTCATACATACATGCATATAATAAAATAGGGTCATGTCCACCCTATGTCTCCCCTTCAGCTCCCACCTCACCCTCCACAACATGCCCCCTTCCCAGCTTTGTGTCCTTTTTTATGACCCACCAAGACCAGTTAGCACAGCCCATATGTGCATGGGCATAGGGACCCACCCACCAGTGACCACACCCTCAATAAAGAATGAGTCTCCCACTTGCAGCAAATACTCACTGCCAATAGCTCCTTAATATAGAACTGTATCTGGAGGCCATTACCCCATCTATGCCAGGATTTTGACTGGCTTGCCCGTATGGAGATCTTGTACAGGTAGCCACAGCAGCTGCAAGCTCGCAGTTGTAATAGCCACATCAGCTCTGAAGACAGCATTCCATAGCACTCCTCCCCATCCTCCAGCTCCTGCATCCTTCCTGACTCCTCCTCCAAGATGCTCCCCGGAACTTGGTGGTAATGGAGTTTAGCATCAATGAACTCATTTGTAAATTGTAATAGTTAACAATAAGGTCTTATTTGTTGTGGTTGTGAACAGTGGCTGAAAATGACTCATTTGTGAGCCCCTAGGCCTGCTTGCTTGGCTGTGTTCCAATGCAGTGAAGTGATTGGATCTGAATGTTGAAAGAAGGTACACAAGCAGAATCACAGTGTGATGTTGAGGACAGGGCCAGGAGGGAATGCAGTTTGGGTTTTCTTCTTAGGAAGGTAAAACCACCTCAGGGGATAGGTACTGATTGCTAAGCACAGTCCTGAGACAGCTTTTAAATAAGGCATTCTCTGTGTACACGGAGGTAGACAGCCTGAAGTTTCAGGAACCAAAACTGAAGCGAGCACATCGGCACGTCCCGGGGCTTGCATTCACCCAGGCTGCGTTGTTCTTTCCCCTCTCTCCCAGATTCAGCAGCAGCTTCCTTCTTTCTATGTGTTGTGTTTTAGGTTACCAGAAGCACTTGTCTTTCAAACACTCCGATGGTTCATATGGCATGTTCTGCCAGAGCAATCAGAAAGGAAGCATATGGTGAGAGATAAAACCTTTGTTGTCAATAATACAGGGATTTTTTTTCCTAAGCGTGACTTGCAAGGAAGTGAGAGCAGCTAGTGCTCATGGGGGGCGGGGAGGGGGGTTCAGTCAAGTGGATTTACAGAGAATAAAGCAAAACGCCAAAATGTGTTAGTTTCAGTTCTGATGCAACAATATCCCCATAGTCTCATGCAACTTGCTTGGCTGTGGGATAATTTAATGATGGCTTTCTGTGATGTCACAGCTCACCAGCTCCATGGCAACTGTCGCATCTTACTCTGTGCCTCTCAGTCTCATTTACATTCAGGGAAAAGAAACTGGAAGGCCCCATGGCATTGAATTATAGATCATACCTTTCCTGTTTCTGGGTATACGCAATCAAAGGAACTATACAGTCAGACCTTTGGGTGGCTAAAATCCACCTGCTCTAATTTCTACAGATTTGCTGCTCATCGTATTTTATTGACTCCAGTGAAAGGGCTACTGTCAATCAAGACTAGTAACTGTCAACACTGGGCAAAGTTGTATGAATGTATTACCCTAAGGGAACAACACTGATGAGCCTGTTGAGCAGCTGACATCATCTTTCCCCCTAATGTTTGTTTTGTTGATCCCCATTACAGGCTCAGTGCCCTTACCTTCAAGACATTTGAGAAAATGAAGGAATATATTTTCATTGAAGAGTCAGTCCCCAAACAGACCTTAATCTGGCTTTCGAGAAAACAGAGACCAAACGGGTGCTTTGGAAGGGATGACAAGCTTGTCAACAATGCTTGGGAGGTAAGGGACCCACAATGAGGCGTCCTTTCCCTGTTTCCCTGGGTCATCTGTCCCTGTTGCCCTCCCTCATCGGGAGTGCTTCCCCCTTGGGAATGCTATGCCTTTTGAGTCTGCTGAAGTCACGGGTCCCCTGCGTCCCTTCCATGGGCATCAGTGCTGCTTCACGAATATTTAACCAGAGCCTAGACATAACCCTGCATGAGTCTTTCGTTTGCCTTCTTCAGCCTTCAGTCTTTCTACAGAGTCAGGATTCTACAATCATTAAACTGGGAAGAGGAGAAAAAAAGGGACTCAGCCTAGAAAGCTTCTGGGAATTTGGAGTCACACAGGGGCGGGTCTTGAATGTGTGAGGAATTCCTTTCTGTACCTTAGTCCTGACGTTTAAATCATGGCCACAGGCTGGGAACTGCGGCTCAGCTGGTAGAGTGTGTTAACCCAAAAACCCAGCTCTTGCCTCAAAAAGAACAGGAGATAATTTATTCTGAAGCCCAGCATGAGTAACCATGGTCCAGGAACACAGATTTAGGTAACCCCAAATTCCATATTCCAACATTGCAACAATTTGATTGAGTTTTTATGTAACAGAGCAAAGAAAGTCGTAACTCAGAAAATGTTTCAAATGCATTGGTGGAAATGCTGGCGAGGTGGTCACAGCAAAGCAGGGAGACTCAGCCCCAGGACTCAGAGAATGTCTGAAGACACTCATAGTGGTTCATTGGTGGGAGCTAGGGATTGGTTAAGTTAATATTCCAAAAGGGCTTTACCTATTAGTCACAGGTTGTTAGGTAGGACATAGAGGTGATCAAGGAAAGGCTGTGTAGGAGGTTAAATATAGTTGAACTACCTTCTGGACCTGCAATATTCCAACCTCCCCACGACCACTGATGGTTTACTTAATCAGTCAATGAGCCTTGTAGAAAGTTCAGTGGCTGGTGTGACTTCCTTCAGGGAACTTCGTTCACAAGTGCTTGCAGTGTGCATGAAGCCCTGGATTCAACCCCAAGTACCACACAAACCCTACCAGGCATGCACCAGGTTTGACGGCAGATCCCTGTAATCACAGCACTTGAGGAGAGACAGGAGAGGCAGAAGTTCAAGGTTGTCTTCAACTAACAAGTGCGCTATATGAGAAACTCCTCAAAAAATAAAAATGAGGCATGGCAGCCCACACCTTAAATACCAGCACTCAGGAGTCAGAGGCAGATGAATCTCTGTGAGACTGAGGCCAGTCTTAGCTGCTAGGGAGCTCCTGGCCACCCAAGGCTACATAGTGAGACTCTGTAAAAACAACACAGTAAAAATGAGAACCAACCAAACTGCAACAACAAAAACTTCACAATCTCTGGTTTAATGCTAATTTTCTCCAAGGATTTTTATGCATAATCATGGTGCAAGCCATGTGTTAACTCTTTTCTAATTTGCACTATACTCATATGTGAGTCCTGATAACTGTGTTGGTTAGTTTTATGTCAACTTGACCCAAGCTGGAGTCACTTGAGAAGAGAGAACCTCAATTGAGAAAATATTCCCCACCAGATTGGCCTGTGGGCAAGCCTGTGGTGCATTTTCTTAACCAGTGATTGATGTTGGAGGGCCCAGACCTTTGTGGCTGATCCCACCCCAGGGCAAGTTTTGGGGAACAAACCAGTGAGCAGCATTCTTCCATGGCCTCTGTTTCAGCCTGGAGTTCCTGCTCTGACTTCTGGAACTACATTTTGTGAGGTGAAATAAGCTCTTTCTTCCCCAAGCTGCTCTTGGTCACTGGCTTAGTAAGAGTTTCTATTGCTGAGAAGAGACACCATGACCGCAGCAACTCTTATAGAGGAAAACATTTAACTGAGGTGGCTTACAGTTTCAGAGGTTTAGTCCATTATCATCATGGCGGCACACAGGCAGACATGGTGCTGGGGAAGGAGCTGAGAGTTCTACATCTTGATCCACAGGCATCAGGAAGTGAACTGTCTACACTGAACATAACTTGAGCATGGGAGACCTTCAAGCCCACCCCACAGTGACATACTTCCTCCACCAAGGCCACACATACTCCAACAAAGCCAGGCCTTTTTATAGTACCACTCCCTGTGAGCTTATGGGGACCAATTATGTGCAGATGATGCAGTTCCCCACAGAGGTAGAGCCCTGAGTAAGACACTGCTGTAACTGCCACTTTGGCAGGAGTTTCCATGAAATCTATCATTTCTTTCTGTCTCACCCCGTCAGCAAAATGTTTCTTTGCTTTCTTCAAATTAATACAAAACAGCCATGTGAGCCATTGCTCAGAATTCAGGCCAAACACCAGGCCACAGAATACTATACATTTATGTACAACCAAGTTTGTTTAAAATTCTTATGCTTTATTTCATGATTTCATTGAGTGTTGATGAAAACTCACCCAGACAGCACGACTACTATTTTCCTAACTTAAAAACTACAGGTTAGCATGTTTTTGTGAATAGAAATGTTTGTTCAAGCATTTTTTCCCAGTGACTCTCTGTTCAGAAGCAGCTGCTCTTTTGTGGTCTGTGATCCTGTATGGTTCATTGTTCTCTGTTTCAGGGCAGCGATGAAGAGGATGTTGCGCTCACTGCACACGTCCTTGGGGCGTTCCTTGAAGTTGGATTTGATTCCAGTGTATGAAATTCCCATCATCTCTTGCTTCGCTTAACTGAATGAACCTTAGATTGAACCTGTTTTCCAAAAGGCTTGAATTTCTTAGATGGGAAAAGATACCAAGACAATTCACCCATTACCATCCTTTAAACTGGTGATGTTCAAAATTCTTTTGGTTCACTGATAGGACTGAGGTTTTCCCAGGTTGGATATACTCATAAAAAAAAAAATTTATAAGATCTCAGGTACTTATATGTTGCCTGACTGCAGCCATAAACCTCAGATTACGAGCCTCTGCTGTGGCGGGCATGATGGCACACACCAGTGTTCAGTGGTAACTCCAGTGTTCATAAAATCAAGGCAAAAGGATCATGACATTTGAGGCCAGTCTTGTCTATGCAACAAGACCCAGAACCAAAAACGAAGTGAGTTATCACTGAAGAGGAATGCTCTCAGGGAAGTTTGTTCTCAAGTCTCTGAAGCATTTTCAGAATGGTCTCAGTCCACAGACTGCTCATTTACCAAATCTGTTCCTAAAGGAGATACTGTGTTTTCAAGGTCGTTAGTGTATCTTGAAATGCAAACCTCTATTTAAAGCATGAGAGTAAAACATTTTAGGTCTAAAAGAACTGTGTGTGATCTGGTGAGATCACTCAATTAGGAACGTAACTGCCTCACATGCATGAGTAGAACCTGAGTTCTTTTCCTAGAATCTGTGTATAGATGCAGGCTAACATGGTGGCACATGCCTGTAATCCTATTTCTGAGGAGACAGAGTGTGGAGGATCCATGGGAACCTCTGGCAAGGAAGGCTAATATAATTCCTGAGCCCCAGCCAGAGAGAGGCATTGTCCCAAATGAGGTAATTGGTGGCCTTCAAGTTGGCACCCAAATCCATCCTCTGAGCACTGTGCCACATGTACATACACATGAATACAAACACATACACACACATATAATTGTATGTTTTGCGACATGGAAGAAGTTTAGATTATAGGTAAAACATTGCCATTTTAATATTAAAACTCATTTTATACATTAAACTTTGTTTCCCCCATACTAATAATAGTCCATATTTATTTTTCTGATGCTTGAAAAATAGATCATGTGAATATATATGATAGTTTTGTATGTAAAAATAGAGTATACGAATATATATGATAGATTTATACACATAATGTGTTTCAGAGATGTGTCCTGTACATTGTAAAGTGCTTTACAAGAGTGGTTTGCTTTTGTATTCAGCAAACTCATGCAATGTTCAGAGTCTCTTACAAACATTTCTTCCTCCCCAATAGTTTCCTGCCCTCCGCAATGGTCTCTATTGTCTGGAGGAGGCGTACGCAAATGGCATCACCAACGGCCACACTCAAGCTATCCTGGCTTACGTATTTGCCTTGGCTGGAAAAGAACAGCAAGTGAAATCCTTACTCTCGATCCTTGATCAATCAGCTACAAAAATAAGTAAGTCTTACTACCATTTGACTTTGCTAGTGGAGAAACTCCTGAAAACCAAGTGTAGATCTCATTGAGGGCTTGGATCAGAGCCCGCCCTCCACCAAGGAGCTCCTACTTCTCCCACAGAACACATCAGCACCCGTGTCTTAAAGAGTATCTGATATTTAATCTCCCTCTTCCTCTTTTCCACTAATTTTTTCTCAAAGAAACAAAGTAAAGGAAATTAAGCACGCCACAGACAATAATAATTACTCCTGAAACTGCTTGTGACCCCAAGGGAACGCCATATTTATTTCCCAGAGTCTATATGGAAAATTGCCACAGACTGGCTGACTTAAACCTCAGAATGCTTTTTTTCTCTAGAGGGTAAAAGTCTACTATCCGAACAGCCGGAAGTGTGGGGACCTTGCATGTGGTGTTTCCTCTGTGTGTGGACAGCCTTGGCGCCCTTCTAAAAGTCCATATCTCCTCTCCTCACACTCACCATCAAACTGGATCGTGTGGCACCTTAGAAAACTCATTTTAGCTATAGCATCCCTCTAAAGAACCTAACCCAAAATCCAGTCACATTCTGAGGTCAAGGCTTCAGGATATAAATTTAAAATTCAGGCCACAACAGGAATCCAAAACATAGAACCTGTGCCCTCTGAATGGGTATCCTATAGGAGCTTGGTTTTAGGACTGTGAAAATTCTTTTTATAGAGACTGACTTTTCCCGGTTTTCTCAGATAATGTGATATATTGGGAGGAAGAAGAGAAACACCAAGCAGAAGGCTCTCCATCCTTCATTCCTCCGGCACTTTCTGGCGAGACTGAGATGACGTGCTATGTGCTGTTGGCTGTCATTTCTCAGGTCACTCGGGACCTCGATTATGCCAGTAAGATTGTGCAGTGGCTGGCCCAGCGGATGAATTCCCATGGAGGCTTCTCTGCCACACAGGTGATTAGCCTGACATGAGGTGAATGTGTTTAACACTGAAGATGCCAGTCTAGATGACAGCAATCATGGTCGTAAAAACATAGATTCTGGGGTGGAGAATACTTGATATTCTTTTTAAAGATTGATTTTGCTTTATGTGTAAGAATATTTTGTATGCATGTCTGTGCACCACATACATGCCTGATGGATTACCTTGATCTGGGGTTACAGATGGTTGTGAGCCACCATGTGGGTTCTGGGAATCGAGCCTAGGTTCTCTTCAAGAGCTACAGTGCCCTTAACATCTGAGCCATATCTCCAGGCCCCACATTTGGTATTCTGAATCCTGTTTTATTTTGACATGGGCTCGCCATTGTGTTTCAGACACTCTCGCAAGGAGACTTTATTTTAGATGATAAATGAGTTTTAAGGAATTCCGGCTTTCTGTGTCTCCGTTGCACAATGGAAAACAGAATGTAAGTCAGGAAGAGATTTTCTCTGTAAGAACAGAGCCTTGGTACAGTAGCTATCTGGTAGCACAATGGTCAAACCACATGTCAGTGAAGAATAAAGATTTCCCTCTGCTTCTGTCATCTCCACATCAGAAAAAACAAAGGTTGGGGAACAGAAAACAAGAAAATAAATGGCCATGAAGTAATGAAGGAGTTCTTCCCTAGCAGGAAAAATTGAAAGTCAGGAGAATTTCATTTAACGAAGACAATGTCCCTTTCTCTCCTCCTTTAAGGCTGAGTCCCCTTGAGATGGCAGGCTGATGAATTGCCAGAGACCCTCTTCTGGCTTTTGTCCCTCTTTGAAGATGAGGGGACAGAGGTGCAGTCATCACACTTAGCACACCTTCACTTTCGGACGAGATTTGTCTTGATTTTCAGCAGTGGGGATGATTATTTATTTTTAGAAAATTAAAAGCAAATTAAGATTTGTTAAAGAATACGAATTGGCAGCAACTCACCCCTGTGAACATTCTCTGTTGCTTGGGGCATCATTTCTTATCCCATCACCAGCTTTAGGAATGTTTGCAGAAACGGGCTGAAAGCCCATGGTCAGCAGTGCCTGACCTTGCACCCCTGTTCCATGCAGGACACCACAGTGTGCCTTCTCGCGCTAACCCAATACATGAAGTTAACTGGCTCTAACTCTCAAAACACTGTCACCTTGAGCACTGAAGACTCTGAAGAGGTTTTCCCTGTCAACAACGATAACCGCCTTCTGGTACAGCGCTCAAAATTATCCACAGAGCATGGGCAATATGCGGTTGATGTAGAAGGAGAAGGTTGTGTGTTCATCCAGGTAATGGAAACCCTCCACAGAGGGAGAGCTGAGCTTGCCTGTGAGAGTTCAGACCACTGTTCAGTTACATGTGAAGAGTTTTGTCATTTGACTCTTTCTGTGATTATCTCTATTTCCCTCACATTTTTATAATCAGTAGCAGAAAATGCAGGATATATTACACTGAGGTTATTCACATTTTTATTAATTGCAAAGTTAACACACAGGGACTTGAGAGATGATTCAGTGATTAAGAGTACTGACTGCTCCTCTAGAGGACCTGGGTTTGATTCTCAGCACCCACATGGTGATGGCAATGCCAATTCCATGAGATCTGACGCCTTCTTCTGGCCTCCTTGGGCACTGCACACGTGAAGTGCATACATGCAGGCAAAACATCCAAAATACACATAAAATAAAATAATTCTTTAAAAAAGTAATAAAGTTGGCATGGAGAGTAATAGGATTCATGATAGCATTTTCACACTGTTTTGTTGTTTGTCTTTCTCCCCTTTCATGTCACCTGCAGTCCTTTATCCCCTCCCAAATAAGAGCTCTGCTTTCCATTTCATGATCCCGTCTAGCCTCTCTCTCTCTCTCTCTCCCTCTCTCTCTCTCTCCCTCTCTCTCTCCCTCTCTCTCTCTCTCTCTCTCCATACAATGCATACTCATACAAACACAGATATACAAATTAAAGCTTTTTACAATTAAATTTGTTCTTCGACAGTTTTGCATGAGCATAGCTGGCAGCCAGAGTTTCTTGAGGAATGCCGTTGGTAAGAAGTGTTCTATCCTAATCAGATGACATCACCACGCTGTGTCTCATGTTCTGTCCTCATCAAATTACTTCATCACGCTGTGTCTCATGGAGACTACACGTAGTTAATCCTGGTTCCCTGATGACAATGATGGAAAGCACATTAGTGGTGGAGCACAAATGACAGGTCCTTCAGCTCCTGCTACAGAGTGATTTTCATGGCGTTCTCCTTTCCAGGGCACCCTCAGGTACAATGCGCCGCCTCCTAAGAAGGCATCAGGATTTTCTCTTTCCGTGGAAATGGGGGAAACCAACTCTTCAGATGTATTCCAGACGAAGTTTAACCTCACAGTGACCCTCGTGTAAGGGTAACATTTTGATATCCACTCCTGGGTTAGAGAATTATATCAAAGAATTCTTTCAACTAGGACTGAAGAAAAGCAGGTGTGAGTGATGGTGATTATGGCGAGTCACGTGTTGAAGGCTGATATCCTACCCCACAGGCATGTCCCATGTTGAAGGCTGATATTCTACCTCCACAGGCACATCCCTGCTCTTTCAGAGCCTGGGTTAGCAGCTAGATCTTCAGCAAGGTCTATACATGTATGGTTCACACTCCTCTGCTATAACCGGTGAGCTGTTGCCTTGCTGACAGATAACAATGAGGAAGACCTACCTAAAATAAACAAGGACATTTTGTCTGACTTTTGAGACTGAGGAGACTTTGCATCTACAGACTTAATCATCTGCACCAGCTAATGTCATGTTGTACACTGTGACTCAGTTGTGATTATTCTTTGACATTCGAGAATAAAGTTTTCCAGACCCTTCCAACTTTTGCCAGATCTCCAGACCTGAGCTTATTGGTGCATCTGTCCACCTGCCATCCTTGCTGAGAGAACTCATGCTTCTAAATCCATGTAGAAATTGGTTTTCTTTTTCATTTCAGGTATACGGGAGCTCACAAAAGCTCCGATATGGTCCTTGTGGATGTGAAGATGCTCTCTGGGTTTACTCCTGTCCTCTCATCCATCGAGGAGGTAAAGAGGAATGACCCTGTTCCCTGGCACAGACAAAAGGAGAATGCATAAAAAAATCAAGCTAAATAATGGGATTCTTCATCCAAGCATACTTCTTCAGATTTCACGTTTGCATTTTGTCTATACTGGACCAGGAGGAATTCTATTCTTACTCTGCAGCAATGCACAGTCATTATGCCCATTGCTCAGCGTGTATTTCTTTACCCAGCTCCCTTGTATACTCACAGAAACCCTGCGGTACAAAGGACATTTCTCTAAATAGAAAACACAGTGCTCATTTCTAGAGGGGACTCCCGGATATTCTAATGCCTGATCCTCATCCCTTTCTGTCAATCTCTTCAAAGCTTAAACACAGTGGCCAAGTAATGAAGACAGACATAAAGAATGGCCACGTTCTTTTCTACTTGAAAAATGTAAGTCCAGCAACAATAGTTTTTTTCTTCATGCTGTGTTTCACAGCTTTGTTTTCTAAAGGGTGTTTGAAAGCTTCTATTTAATATAGACGTGTGTGAAAGAGCTTATTGTTTTAATGAGACATTGAATATAGTCAGTGTTCTGTCTCGCTAATCATATCATTTATATTAACAAGCTATTTCGTGTAAGTCATGATTACCTGACTAGATAGTTCTCGTGTTTAGAGGCATCTTCATTCCTTAACGCATGTAATGTAGTCATTTTCAGAGACAAATAATTAATTCTTCCACAGCTTGAGTGCCAATGAAGGATATGACTATTGTTTAAACTGTGTATATCTAAGTGTATACTGTGGCATTTTAATATACATATGCATTGCAAGTTAATTATTATAAACAAACTAACAATACCCATATAATTTCTTTTTAGTATAATATTTTAAAATTTATTCTGAGTTTTGTACATGTATATGACATATTTTGATCATAGTTACTCTTTATTCCCCCGCACTTCCTCCCAGGAACCCCCCCCACACACACACACACCCTCCCAACTCCATGTCCTCTTTTTAATAACTCACTGGGTCTAATTAGTGCTACTCATATGCACACAGGTATGGAACCGTCCCCTGTGGCGTGATCAACTTACCAGAGACCACACCCCTGAAGGAAACTGACTCTCCCTGTCCTCACAGACTTCCACTGTCAATGCTGAAAGCCATCCTCCTTCTAAAATGCCCGATAATTTCCTGTTGTGCACATACCACAATTTCTGTCTCCATCAACACGGGTTACTTCGAGTTATTTCTGTCCCTTAGCTATTGTGAAGAGTGTTGAAGTGAGCATGGCAGTGCCTTTTCAAGATAATAACATGATTTGTCTTGGATGCATACTCACGAGTAGGCCTTCCGAATCTTATAGTAATTCACAATTCTCTAACATGTTCAGCTAAGCAGTGTGACTTAAGTGTTTACATGATTTAACATCAGCTGACTATCTTGGTATTTTATTTTTTGTTATATAAGATAATGGTGGGCTTTGCTTTCAGTTTTAATCAGGTAGATGATGTGCTTGTGGGGTAAGTTTCTCAGTGATTTTTTCTTTTCAGACCTACTAGGACTTGCTGATCATTTGTGTCTTCATAGGTTTCCAGGGCACCGACCAGCTTCACCTTCTCCATTGAACAAACCAACATTGTGTCCAACATCCAGCCCGCCCCAGTCACGGTCTACAGCTACGAGAAAGGTAAGCAACCACTTCCCAGCCTTTAACACGGCTGGAGCTCACGCTCTGAGCCTCCGCATTCCCCCAAATCATCACTCTGTCTTCAAAAAGTGATCAAGTGATTTTTTTTATTATTACATGATGCGAGTTCTGACTGTGCCAGTTCCCAAAGTATCCTAACACTTAAAATCTCTTTGATGAATTGTGAAAAGACTCATCCTTAACTTGAAATACAAATGATGCTAACCTTCCCAGCCTTTTTCATTGTTGTCGTTACCAAATCAAAGATTTACTATTGGATGCTGCTTCTATGGTTTTCACTTAAGAATTGAAGGGAAAACCCTTATAGGAAAAATAAATTGTTTCAAAACAGTATGCTGTGGAGACCGTGACACGTCCCCTGGAAGGTCAGCTCATGAAAATCTATCAAGAAGTAGATGAACAGTCTATACTTACTAATTTAATGCATTCCATCACATGACTTACTTTAGTAGAATATTTAAGGATTGATAAAATGAATGAGTGATTACTTCTCTTGAAAAATTATTGGAAAGATAAGATTTAATGTCTTTGTCTGACCTGCCACAGTCTAGTTATACACAGTTGGAGATTTGAAAAGACAAATGCTTTTCTTATTTTTCAGATGAATATGCCTTTGATTCTTACAACATCAATAGCGTTTCAGATTCCCAATAAGACAGCAGAGCATAAAGAAAAGTAAGGACATTGTATTGAAGCCTTCACAGCCTTGCATATGCTTCTTAAAGTCTCTCTTTTTATTAATAATTTGACAGGTTATA
>PVIU01007691.1:0-89697 GCA_004026605.1 Ondatra zibethicus
GGGGGGGGGGAGGAATAGCACTCTGACGTCCTCCTTCCCATAGGTTACTTGGATTGCCCCAGAGGAAAAGTCCTTGCAAAAGTAAGTGCTGGTTTGTGATGATGATTATGTTAATAGGAATGATTAAGACCTCTGCTATGAGGACTCCTGGGTGGGTCACTGTAGGAAGTTGGGCAATACAGGGAGTCCTTCGAGTGTGGGAGGTGTGTGACTGCCAGAAGGCAGGTAAAAGAATGCGATGATATCTTAAAGGTTCTTGCTTAAGAACAGGAAAAGCAGTGACTGCTACCTTTCATTTGGAGGATGGGCCAGGCTTTGGACCAGATGCTCAGGGCACAGGAGTGCACAGTGACACCTTAGAGTTGACAGCGAATTCTGTTTGCAGGGAGACATTTAATTGCAGAATCAAGCAGATGCTAACCCAGACAGAGAGCCAAGAGAAGCTGTGAAGGGCAAGAGCTGTCACACCCTCACCACGGTTTGACTCCAGGGTGGCCCTCTAAAGGAGACGATCCTCTTTCCATCTTATAGAAGGCACCAAGGCTCAAACTTCAGTCGCCCCGGCCTTTCAGGCCATTCCTCACTAACTCCCTGGAAGGCTTTCATCTCAGCCCCCGTAGTTCTCTGTGCAAGAGTCATTTCGTCACCACACTTGATCATTTCCAGGCCATGATCTCTGGCATCTCCATCTCTGCACACACTCTCTGCTGACACGCCATTCAGTGCCGGAACCCTGAGGACCAATGAATAGCCTCTGAGGATACTTCACTCTGTGAAGTGCAAGTCAACCAACTGGGTGCCGTGGTTGGGGTCTGTATTTTCCAGAATTCAGTATTCTGAGGTAGAAGGGAGAGTCTGGACCAAATTGAGGGGCTCAAAGTCAGCCTAGCCTATAGAGTGAGACCCTTTTTCCAAAACAACAAAAGAATAGGCAAATATAACAGGGGCAGGCTGAGCCTAGAGTACATTGATTGTTGTACACTCAGGGGTTGGGTGTCACTGGGTGAGTCAGGGCTGGTTTTCTATCCAGGGTAACTTCTTGGGCCCTGTGCTGGTTAATTCTAAAGGTCAATTATATATAACCTAGAATCACCTGAGAAAAGAGTCTTCCTGAGGGATTGTGTAGGCCAGGTTGGCCTGTAGGCATGTCTGTGGGATTGTCTTGTTAGTTGATGTGGGATGCTCACTGTGGGCAGTCCTGTTACATGAGTAGCTGAGGAGTGCTGCTTGCTTATTCTCTCCTCATCTCTCGTTGCTCTTGACAATGGATGCGTCACCTCTAAGTGCTTGAGGCCCTGCCTCTACTTCCTCAAACCGTCAGCTGCAACAGGGAGTTCTAAACCAAATCAACCCTTTCTCCCTGCCGGAACGCGTTCTAAGAATGGAATTGTGTGAGGACATTTCCGAGGGCCTGTGAGAAAACGTCTAGAAAACAAGATGTGAGTCTTGTGGCCTCAGTTTTTCCAGAGCACAGATTTGTTTTTGGAATGTGTTTTTGTGCTCTTCCAAGGTGTAGTGGAGAGGAGCAAGTGCCCTTCAGTTGTTATTCATGTGCCTCCATGGAAGGAACATGTTTTTGCCATGTGTGGCTTGTCCTTGTGATTGTATGCTTTATTCAGGTGATTCTTATTAACCCTCAGAGTATAAATTGTCTGGTGTTCCGAATAAAGTCGACTATTGCACAAGCATTTAGTCCGCTTCAATTTTAGGCCCCACTCTCCAGGGTTCACACCTACAACTAGAGTGTTATTTTGGGTCAGGATTTGTCATAGCCACGGAGGTGAAACTAGAACACACATCTCCTTTTAGTTCTTCTCTGCTGCTTTCTTCCTCCACCCGTTTGTATTGTTTCCTCTCAGTTCCCTGCTTTCAAGCCTTGTTGCCCTCCTGTGCCTCAACCTGCCGTGAGTGACAGCCGTGGTTGTGTTTACCTGGGCAGGTAACCTTTGAGAAGAGTGAAGCCTGGTCCACAAAGTGGTCTAGAGAGGAGAAGGCTGCCCTGCACAGAAGAGAGTCCATGGGCACTGCAGCCAAGAGACCATGTTACAAGGTCGGGAGAAAAGATTGCATCCACAGAGACCTTGTTTAGCTTGCATATGAAGAATTTTGTAAGTAGGGTCTCACAATGTAGCCCAGGCTCAATATGTAGCCCAAGCTAGCCTGAGACTGGTAGTAGTCTTCATACTTTATCTTAGCCTTCTCTTCCTTCCTTCCTTCCTTCTTTCCTTCCTTCCTTTCTCTCTCTCTCTCTCTCTTTCTTTCTTTCTTTCTTTCTTTCTTTCTTTCTTTCTTTCTTTCTTTCTTTCTTTCTTTCTTTCTTTCTTTCTTTCTTTCTATTTTTGAGGCAAGGTCTTATAGCCCATGATGCTTTGAACTTGTGACCCTCCTACCTTCACCTCCAAAGTGTTGGACATGTGTGTGCCCCAATGCCTGGCATCATGGTTGTCTAAGGGTGCTTCCAACCCTGAGGCTGTACTTCCCGTTTTGAATTCTTACCACAGTGTGAACCACCCTCACTTCAGTCCCTGCTTTTGAATATTTAAGCTTTATGAGTTGGAAAATGTATAATATGTTTTTAATTCTCTCTCAGTGAATCTTTAAAAATGCATTCTGGCCCTGAAGATTGGTGCTGGTAAGAAGCAGACCTAGAAATGGAACCACTTGGGGTCATCTAAGGCAGTCCCAGAAAAGGCACAGTGGCTGGAGAATTTGTTCTGGAAGTTTCAGTGTGATGTAGAAATAATCTCATTTGTGAGCTTCTGTCCCATTTATTGCCTCAGGGAGTAAGTATATGAAATGGGATCGCTATACTTTTACAGTGTAAGAAAAAAACCTCATAGTCTTTGGGAGAAGAAAATATATCTTCTGGAAGAGCTAAAATTTAGTGTAGTTATAGCTTAGCTTCCCATGAATTATTTATCTAGTGAACTCAAGCATCCAGATGACAGCCAGTATCACAGAAATTCACAGAAGAGATAGTTAGCAGCCAAAATGGATGGAGGCTCATAGCCTTTACTTGAAAAAATGCTCTTCAAAAACTCATGCAAAGCCAGGCTTGGTTATAGTTGTATTTGTTAGTTCACAGAAAACCAAATAGGGAGGAGAATGTGTATGTGAACACGCATGCGTCTATCTGGGTATGTATGTGCATGATGTATGGTGTTATAGCTCTGTGGAGACAGAGTTCACTTATTACATTTACCCTTTCAAGTGTATACAGTTCCATGGCTTTAGTGGCGTCCCATAATTACACAGCCATCATTCCTATATAGCCTTATGAGGATGGCCAGCAGGAAAATGAACCATGAGAGTCAAGAAAGGAAATCTGGTTCAGAACGACTTAGCTGAACCGGTTCAAACTTCTAGAGTCTGATCCCAGGCAGTTTATTTTAGACATATTTAAATACAATACAATTTTGGAAGAAAAGTTTTCTGGTAATAATGATCTTAATACCTGTGCACAAAAAGCTTAAGGAGTGACTACATTGAAACTCTTTTGCAAAGTTCGTGTGACCTCTACCATGAGGATGGCTTCTATAGCTTAAGGGCCTCGGATCTGGTAAGGTCTCTGACAGAGATAGCATAGAGGTCACCAGGCTATAAAGTACGTGTGACATCTCCCGGAAGGAAGGGTTCTATTGACTGAGAAGCCGTGCTCAAGATAAAGGTCTAGGGAGGAAGAGTCTGGAAGAAATATAATAATCTGGGGGATTCAGGTGTGATCTGGCCCTACCAAAAGCACGGATCATCATGTTATTAACTAATTCACTCCCAGCCTTCTGTGTGGAAAACAGGTACACATCCCTTCTGTTGAAGAGACAGCCTGTGTACTTGATAGTCCTAGTTTCTCTAGTGCTTACCTGTGAGCATGAAGATGTGTCCTTCTACATCATCCATTTTATTATTATTATTATTATTATTATTATTTAATAGATGTTTGGACTGTGTCTATGACTTGGCTGCTTGAATTAAGGCAACAAGATCATTCATTTATAGGTTTTCATGCGGCCATCTGTCTTAATTTCTCCTGGATATCTATGAGTTGAATTGCTGGTTCATATGTTAACTCTAACATCTAGCATTATTAGGCCCTCACTGGCAATCCATTTCCCAAAGTGACTGGACTACTTTCCATAGCTGTAGATGAGAAAGGATTCTAGTTCCACAGCCTCATGAATTCTGTTTTTTTTTTAAAGTTGGCGTTTATTAAGAAGAGATTTTAATATAGACTCAAGAACAGACATTAGGAGGAGGGGAGAGACAGATGTTTGTGAAGCACAGGACAGTTGTATATGTCCTAGAGTGAGGGTGTGGAGCAAGGGAGGGCGAGAAGAGGGTGGAAGAGAAAAAGGGAGGGAGAGAGATAGAAGGAGGGAAGAAGGGAGGGAGGAATGGAGGGAGGGAGAGAGAGAGGACTGACCTAGGTAAAGCACTTATCTAATTTGTTCTATTATTATTATCTGAAGCTGTTATTCTACTGGGTCTGTGAAGTGCATCATAGCTCTGATGCTGCCTTGAGACAGTCCTGCTATGTAGCTTACACTGGCCTTTTACTCACTGTGGACCACAACTGCCCTTGAGCTTATGGTCCTCTTCCGGCTTCATGAGTAGCAGGCATGCCCATGGAGCCTGGCCTCTCTATGGCTTTGATTTATATTTTCTAAGTGACTGATCACATGACATCACTTATTGTTTGTGTATCTCATTGGAGAAGTGTTGTTCATATCCTTTCTTTCTTACAGCCTTATTCTTTTCTTCCTTTCTTTCTTTTCTCTTTTTTTGTAGTTTCTTATTTTTTATCATCACATTATATTGATTATATTTTGGATATGTGTCCCCCTGTGTTGGTTTGAAAGAAAATGGTCCCTAAAGGCACTATTAGGAGGTATGGCCTTCTTGAAGTAATTATGGCCTTGTTGGAAGAAGTGTGTCACTGTTGGGGCAGGCTTTGAAGTCCCTTTTGCTCAAGCTTCATTCATTGTGACACTCACTTCACTTCCTGTTGCTTGCAAGATGTAGAACTCTCAGCTCCTTCTCCAGTACCATGCCTGTCTGCATGCCTCCATGTCCTGCCATGATGATAATGGATTGAACCTCTGAAATTATAAGTCAACCAATTAAATGTTTTCCTTTATAAGAGTTTCCATGGTCATGGTGTCTCTTCACATTAATAGAAACCCTAACTAAGACACCCATTTTTTGTTGCTTGTTTTGTTTTTTTAAGATAGGGTTTCACTGTGTAGCCCCAGGTGTCCTAGAACTCACTCTTTAGATGAGCTGGCCTCAAATTAATAGAGATCCGCCTGCCTCTGCCTCCTGAGTGCTGGGATTAAAGGCATGCACCACCACTGCCCAGCTGGATATGTGTCCTTTTAGAGATATGATTTGTGACTTTGGTCCTGAATCTGGAGAGATGGCTCAGTTGAGAGGTGGCACAGGATCTGCGTTTGGTTCCCAGCACCTATGTTGGGCTCACGACTCCAGCTTCTGGGAGATTTGACACCCTTTTCTGGCCTCAAGGAAAAGTAAATACATCTCTCTTTCTCACATACATCAAAAATATAAATGAATAAAACTTAAAACTTTTGTCCTATTCCATTTTTACCACTTCACTTATTTTAAATTATTGTCTCACTTTGTGTGTGTGTGTGTGTGTGTGTGTGTGTGTGTAAAAGCATGCCACAGAACATGTGTAGAGGTCAGCATGAAAGTGTTGATTCTCTTATTTTACCATGTGCTTCCTGCTAATACAGCTCAGGTCATCAGGTTTGACAACAGCGATCTATACCTGTTGAGCCATGTTGCCCAGCCAGCCCATATTTTCTTGATGTCTTGGTGAACTCTGTTGAAGGAGTGTTTTTCATTTCAGCTAAGTCTTCTTTTGTTCCTTTGTTCATTGTCGTATCTAGGCAACCATTCACTCAGATTCTATGTTCTTCTAAGAATATTATATTAAATGCATGATACATTTTGAATTAGTTTTTGCATATGGTTCAAAGGAGAGGTCCAACTTCATTCTCTCCCATCTGACTATTCAGTGTTCCAAGTACCAGTGTAGGAGACCATTCTTTCACAAATAAACTTGTCTTAGCTCTCTTGTCAGAAGTCAATTGATGGTCTGGGTGTGGTGACACAAGTCTGTAGTCGCAGGATATGGAAGACAGGAGTGTTCTAGTTAGGATTACTATTGCTGTAATAAAACACAATGACCAGCAACAACTTGGGGTGGAAAAGTGGTTGACACTCTTCATCATTGTTTATCATTGAAAGAAGTCAGGACAGGACCTCAAACAGGGCAGGGACCTGGAGGCAGGAGCTGAAGCAGAGGCCGTGGAGGACAACTGCTTACTCACTTGCTCCACATGGCTTGCTCAGCCTACTTTCTTACAGAACCCAGGACTACCATTCCAGGGGTGGCCCCACCTACAATGGGCTGGGTCTTCTCACATCAATCACTAACTAAGAAAATGCCTTACAGGCTTGCCTACTGCTGAATTTACGGTGACATTTTCTCTCCTTTCTCTCCAATAACTCTAGCTTGTGTCCAGTTGACATAACACTATTATCACAAGGAGAATCAGGAATTTAAAGCCAGCCTGGGCTGCCTGGTGAGATGACATGACTCCTCAGCTGGCTATGACCATGAGGACTTGTTTCTGGACTCTTTTACTCTCTCAACCTGCATATATGACTGTATGTAAAGTCACACTGTGTTGTTGATTGCCAGTAAAATTAGGTTTTGAATCCCCCTGGCGTTGTCTCTTGTCAAGATTGTTTTCTTTGTTCTAGGTTCCTTACATCCACATGAGGTTTAGAATTGACTGGCTAATTTTGCAGGAAAGACAAGTCAGGTGTTGCTAGGGATTACCCTTACTCAGTAGACCTACTTGGGAAGTATCTCATCTTAGTGGTTTAAATCTAACTCATGAGCATGGGATGTCTTCCTGTTGATTTGTATCTTTTTCAATTATACTTTCAATTAAACTTAATTATTTTTAGTGTATAAGTCTTGATAGAGTTAGTCCTGACTATTTTGTCCTTTTTGATAATGTAGCAGATAGTGTTATATCCTTAATTTCATTTTGAATCTACTCATTGTTCAATACCTTACTTTTGATGGATTCTTGGAGTTTTCTGCATGTGAAATTATTACCTGTAAATATAGATTATTTGATTTTTATTTTCCCGTCTGGGTGTTTTTAATTTCTTTTCTTCCTATAATTTCCTGAGTCATCTTTCCAGGCCTGTACCAAATAGAAGTGATGAGGTGGACATCCTTGTCTTGTTCTGAAATCACTTTGTAGCCCAGGCTGGCTTCAAACCATGATCCTCCTGCCTGTGCCCTTGAGGGCCTGGGGCACAGGTGTGCATACTCTCATTGGATAGTCTCTTCCTGTCTTTCCCCTCCACCCTTTCCTTCTTAATGGAAAGATGTTCAATCTTTCACATTAGATGTATCATAGAGTTTTCATAATGCCGTTTATTAAGATTAGGAAATTTCCTTTCTGTTTCCAGTTTATTGCCTGTTTTCTTTTAAATCATGAAAGGATATTGGATTTTGTCAACTCCATTTTTATTGCACTTTGAGAGTAGCACATGCATGATATTCTGTCCTTTCTTCCATGAAAATGGTATCTTACATTTATTATTTTTAATGTGTGTTGAACAAACCTTTTCTTCTTGACATAAACACCTCTTGGCAATTGTAAATAATCCTGTTTACATGTTGCTGGATTGGTTTAGGTGGTACTTTCTTGAAGATTTGGGGCAGTTATTGCTAAGGGTAGAAGTGTCATTTCGATGGGGAGGAAGTACCATAAAAATCCTGAAAGTCACCTTCAGAGACTCAACAAGGTATAGCCGCGGGGCGGGGCCATTCCTCACAGGGTCATCACTGCATTTTTGGCTTATATGTGGAAGGGGATAATTAGTGGTTTCTCTGATCCCGAGGAAGTGCATTGAATTCTTAATTTAGGGCAGTGCATGACAGACTTGAGGGAGACTTCTAATCAAGAGAGCTTAAAATAGAGAAAGCTTTGATGTTTCCACGGCTTTACCTGCTGGTTGGGGATGTTGCTCACATGCAGGGGTTTATTTAGCACCAAGGCTGATGACTGATCAATGAAGTACTATTGTCCCCACATCCCCAGTCTTAGGAAAGCTTTTCTTATCATGGTTCAGAAAGGAGGCAAGGTGCTTGCCTCCCTCCAGTTGAGTCTGTCCTGTGAGCGATGTCACACTTGGTCATTCTCTGAGGAGGAGGGTTGGAGAGTCAGGATGTTTGTCAGTTATTTGTGTGGTCTGGTCACTGGTGATGCTATCTGCTTGTGTACTTCACCCCATTGCCTCATTCCCTGTTAATGCACAGTGATTTTGTGAGGTCTAAAGTCTTGGCTTTGCCCTTCAGCTCACTTTTCTGGCATTTTGGCTCACTTTGCCCCGTGCTCTCAGTAGTCAATGCTGATCTGAAGAGGGAGCTTGTAAAGCCACAAATTATGTCTGCTCATGGTCTCATGTATGTACAGAACAAGAACATAGTAATGTAAAAACAATGGCTCCAAGTTATATCAAATATCAGCATAGAGAAGGGAGTTGGACATATGATTCAACTTTTAGCCGTAGAGTGACTGGCAGTTGTTAGCTGCTAAGAGGAAAGTGGTTAGTTTTCTCTAAGAGTAGAGCTCCTGGCAAGTTGGCCGTGCTGCAGTGGAGGACCACATAGTGAAACAAAATTGGTCCGGAAGGGAAAAATGAACCCCCCCCCCACCGCCACACACACACCAAAGAGAAAAAAATAACCTCTAAAATGACACAAAGCTGGGTGGATAGGGAAGGGAAGGGGTAGGTAGATTTGGAAAGAGTTATGGGGGTGAATATGATTAAAACATTTAGGAAACTCACCTCTCAACCAATTAAAAAATTAAAATCACCTTACCATTGTGTATTTCATAAATGATGCAACTTTGTATTAGTTAGTTCTTATTTATTAATTCTGTCCCTGGCATGCACACACACACACACACACACACACACACACACACACAGAGAGAGAGAGAGAGAGAGAGAGACAGAGAGAGAGAGAGAGGAGAGAGCTTTATATAAACCAAGTAAGCACTCTACCACCGACTTCCATCTCCAGCAGGTATTGTCTAATTTGTTCCTAGGGCAGGTCCGGCATGTTGGTGGTACACACACTAGATGTACTTCACGGATAAAACAGAAGCTTGAAACTTGAAAAGTTAGAATTTGGTTGACTGGAATGTTGGTACTTCCCAAAGCTAAATATCTTGATTCTTATTTGCAGAAGAGGACTTGTTTTTAGTGCTTTCCTGGGGTCTCATTGTGTACCTCCTTTGGTCCTGTGTTCCTCTGTAATAGCAGGATTCTCTCTCTCCCCTCCTTTAGTGATATGACTCCATATTCGTTGCTGAGTATCTTCATTCTACCCCTAAGGTATTTGGATGTAGCAGTTTTTCACTGGTTTTGACATCACTAGTATGTGAATGTCTATGCACGCATATCCTTATCCAACTTAATGTGCATCTAATGCAGCAAATCAGGCCTTAATGGGGGCACTGGGCCGTGTTCTTCCTGATTGCTTTTATTCCCTGTTGGAGTATGAAGTAGAGGAACGGACCCGCATTGTTTTCTGATTCTGCCACTCAAAAGCTATGGTTCTATTCTTTCTCTGAGTCACAATCTCTCCCCCCCCACCCCCCGTACAAAAATGAAGGGTTAGATCAAATGTCGTTTCAGGCTGCTATTTAAGCTATGCTATTGACCTGGCTTCCTGTCACTTTCAAGTGCTCCTGGTTCATGTCTGGCATTCCCGATTGGCTGGTTGTTTCACAGGGAATTTGACTTTTGTGCAGCTTGTGTCAGTGTTGCTCTTCCCCATGCTCTGAACGTTCTCTTCTTCCCTGCTGACCAAGTGAGAATCCTCGGTGGGCAGGCAGCTCTTTGGGCAGGCGGAGAGTGCTGCCTGCCCAGGATGCTGCCCTGCCTTTGCCCCATACCTGCATCTGTGATGAGATCCAGGGATGTTAATTGCCGCACTGAGGCTTCCATCCAATAGCTGAAAATCCAGAGCAGTTTCTGTCTTACAGCTTTTACCTGTACCTCATAAAGAATAATCAGGCCAGCATTCCTAAGCTTTTATTAACGGTGACTAAGAGACAGTCCCTTGATAGCTCTGTCCTGCCTCTGTCCCTTTTAGAGAATTGCATAGCATTAGCCTAAAGACAGGTCACCACAGTTAATTTACACCCAGCCCCCAAATGTTGAGGAATAAGAAGGAATCTATGGTGATCTCTGACATACTCATGTGTCCTACTGTTTTGCTGTGATTAATAGTGACAGTCACATCAGACCAGTTTCAAATAATACTTGCCTTTTTGAGTGGCTAGAGGAGAGACGAAGAAAGATAAGTGTTTTGACTAAAAATAAATAAAGATGTGGTGTACAGCTGCATTTGAAGCTTTCTGGGGTGTGTATGTGCAAGTGTGTGTGTGTGTGTGTGTGTGTGTGTGTGTGTGTGTGTGTGTGTACATGTACACACCTGTGAGCAGACAGAGTTGGGGAGGATTGGGTATTGAGGCTTGGTCCTGACTGTAGCTGAAAGGACTGTGGTGTATGTCTTATCGCTCCCCAGGTCCCTGGCACCTCAGCACCCAGGGACCAACGCTGCAGGCCTCAGAAGTGGGAGTGGGGCCCTAAGTGTAGCATCTTTTCTCTTCCCTCCCCTCCCCCAGAGCAGTTACTAGAAGGTCATTCTCTGAGTGTGCTCTGGAATCTGGGCTGCTCCTGCCGCTGTGGTTAATGCTGCTTTGTTCCATGCTAAATGAGGCGAGAACTGTGGCCCAGGTCACATTGGCAGTCTAGCTCAGCAGGACACTCAGCTGCACACAGAGCAGATCTGAAGGCTGGGAAGGGCTTTCCCTTTGGAGCAGAGCCACCGGCCTGCAGGAGTGTGTCCTTGGGCTGAGTGCTTGACTCCTAAGGGCTCCACTTCTCCTTCACTGGTTCAGTGGCACTTTCCTTATTGTTATTGCATTTTATTTTTATTTATTTTTTGACTGTGGGACAGGGGTCAGGGCAAGGTCTCACTGTAGCTTAGGCTGGCTTAGTTCACTATATACCAAAGTCTGGCCTTGAAGTCATAATAATACTCCTATCTCAGTCTCAAGTGTGTATGTCACCATGCCCAGCCTAGGGGATAGTTGAGGCTTCCTTTTCTAGACCTTGTTCTAAGAACTGGAGTAGAGAATAAGAGCAAGGTCCTGATAGGGTCTCACACTGTATTGGGGAAGATAGGAACCATGTGAAGCAGATACAACTCTCCTTGCCAACCATGTGGGGAAAGATGCGAACAGGGTAACAAGAAGAGAGGTTTTAGCTGGGGTCACAGTAGTGAGTGTTCATTTGCTCCAGCGGGATGACCCTACTGAGCTAAACACTTGGGAGTTCTCAACGCTTTTCTTTGTTAAGAACCTTGGTGTGACTCCTATAACTCCCTGAGACTCTGCTCATCTGTAGGATGTCAGGACATGGGATAGATTCCGAAACTCAGAGATGGTCCATTCCAGCTGGTGAGTTCTAGCCACATGCAGGCTGTCACATGACTTTATGCTTGTGTGTGGAGGGGGGTTAGAGAGAGGACAGCATGTGGCTAGGAGACCAGAGGGATGAGAGGAGGTAGGTGGTACACAGGACCAAAGCAGACCTGGTTTGGAGTTCTCCGGGAAAGGTTCATGAAGAATACAGTGGAGTGTGTCCTGCACTAGAAGCTGGAGGCTGGGGAGAGATCTGGAACCTTCTGTCTACTGTCACTGGCTGGCTCTATTCATGCTGGCACTCTGTAAAGGGAGGAGGCTATTATGGCACCTCGTGGCAGAGATTGGGTTGAGATTCTAGAACGTTTCAGAGAGAAGAGAACTGGGAATATAGCAGCACCAGGAAACTTTCTTTATGTTTGGCTCATTAGTAGAGCTGTGTCCTTCTGCTGGGGTGGCCCTGCTTCTGCTGAACAACCACTGGATTTTTTTTTTCTTAAACAGATCCATGCTGGAAGATTCTGCTGTCTTTCTGAACGTTTTCTTGTTCCTCAAGAGTTGAGTTGGTTGCTCTTTAACCCTAACTCTGTTTCCTCTGAGGGCAACTATCAGGCCAAATCACCATCGTTTTGTGATGCTGATGTCAGGCCAGAACCCATGTGTCCCCAGCATACTTCCTCTCTGGAGCTGGAGACCTGCCAGTCTCAGCTTGGTTCTGGCTTATCCAGAACAATCAAATTATTACTATTCTAATGAATAGTTATTTTTAAAAGTCCGTTTAGGTTCACACACCTAATTCATGGGCTGAAGCAGAGTTCCCATATACCCTCTTATTAACCACCTCATTAACACACAGTTGACCAGTATACAGACCTCCCATAGACCAGTATCTATAGGAGACTTGGTCTGGTATCTGCTGGTTCGAGCTTACCAAGTAGAATCATACACAGTGTTCATCTTTGTGCTCTGAACTGTCTACCTCCTCCCTGGAGACATCTGACGTGAGCTTTGTCAACAGAGGGATCCCCCAGGGGAGGGTGGTGGCAGACATCACAGGGATCTGTGGGTGGTGAGTGTTACATGGGTGGGTACAAGTAGTTCTGTCTTTTGCTGTTTGCATTATCAGTCACATGCTAGGAGACAGGCAGTTCAGTTCATTGCCGTCTATAGGAGTTAATCTCTGGAAAATAATGTGGGAGCAAGAACATGGAAGTACTTCACAAGGCAGTTGTGTGGTACCCAGGCTGAAGTTATCCAGATATTTGCAGAAAAACATTTGAAGCTCTCTGTTAATCTTCTATGAAGTTAATTCCTGCTTGCCTGAAACATGAAGCCACAAATAAAAGACCTGTCTCACTCTCATTATCATGATTACTTATCCAGTTTGCATTACTCTTAAATTATTCCCTTTTCTTTTTCAACATCTTTGAGATAAAAATCTCATTCTGTAGACCAGGCTGGCCTCACACTCATGGTAATCCTCCTGCCTCAGCTTGCTGAGTGCCGAGTTGACAACTATGAGTTACCGCACCTGATTTTTTTTTCTTTTGGAGTTTATGGGCTTTTTATTTCATTTTAGATAATAATGAAAACATTGTAAGCTGCGGTATTTTTAAACTCTTCTACTTGAGTCTGCCCTCTGCTCTGTGGTCGCTGCTCTGAATAGAGTCCCATGTCATGTTTTGCAGCAGGGATTCCTGGAAGGAGGACACAGGGATGCTGTAGATGTATAGAAGGCCAGGTGACTAAAAGTCCACCAGCAGCAGGGTTTAATATACCACTGTCCTTTGGTATCATATGTGGTACTTATGAGTACCTGGCTTTGATCCAAATCAAGCATCTAGATGACAGTCAGGAATATTATGAAGCCACAATAGAATGGAAGAGGGTGTCAGTGTTGGAATTCCAGGCAGAAGCCAGGGCTTAGGCCTTTCCCTTTATCTCTTCCCCAAGCAGAGATTCTCCCATGAGCATCTGGGGCAAGTACATGTCTGTTCTTGTGAGATTGTGGTCAATCAGATGACTTTTGAACATCTTCTTTGCACCTCGACCAGTGAGTGGTACAAGTCATGGGCATGTTCAGCCTGTGAATACATGTATGCAGTCCCGTGTGGATGCCTCAAAAGAGAGTTGTAGGAGGTTATGGAGTCTTCAAGGTAAGAGTTCACCTTCCTTAGGAGTCAGGGATAGAGAGTGGGGATCCAGTTGAATTAGGCAGAGAGAGACAGGAGTGTTTCGTGTGCAGGGAGGAGTATGTGAGGAGGAAGTAAGGTATATATGGGGATGGAGTAATTGGGGAGTCTGCTGGTGTTAGATGAAGCTGGGCCACATGGACCATAAGGCCACATTGAGACAGCTATATGTCATCTTCAGAGCAGGTGCAAGCAATTATGGAAGGTTCTTAAATATTTTTTTAAATTAATTTTATGTGTATGAGTATCTTGCCTGTATGCTAATGTTCCATGTGCATGCCTAGTGCCTAAAGAAGCCAGAAGAGGGCATCAGATCATCTGGAACTAGAGTTATGGATGGTTATGATCCATCACATGGGTAGTGGAAATCAAGCCCTGATCCCCTGAAAAAGCAGCCATTGCTCTTAACTGCTGAGCCATCTCTCCATCCCCAAAGGGACAGGAATGAACAAGTCTCAGTTACTCATAAACTGTAACAATCGGGGAGAAGTCCTTCAAGGATGAAGCCTGAGTTCCAGCCTTGCCTGACCGGGGGCTCATACCAGAGTGAGGAGGGCGAGGGGGATGATGGGAGGGATGTGGTGTGGAGATCTGAAGGGAAGAAAACAAGTTGCCATTTTGGAAATGATTTTAATTTCTAGGTATTGAACAAGCCTTGCCTGATCCCAGTAGGAAGGGAGAGCAGCAGTTTGTTAACTCAGCCTGGTCTAGAATGGGGTTGGGTGGGGCGCTTCTAGCCTAGTTCAGTTTCTTATAAAAATGAAGTGAACTTGACCACCAAAAATGAGCAATTAGCAGGATGAGCTGACCCTCAGGCAAGTGGAACGGACGTAGACTGTCTCGTGACTTGCTCAGGATAGAAGCGTTAGCTGTGGGGGTGATGGTGGTTAGGTCAGGTACATTTACTTGGCTGTGGTAGAAAGGAAGGTGGTTGCAGTGCTCACACCTCTGCTTTGGCCTGAGGTGCTGCCTTTCTGACCTCTCTGCTTCCCCGGCATCATGGCTCTCATTTTGATTGATGCTGTTAATGTAGATATTTAGCTTTCGTCTGGGAGAGGTAGACTAGAGTCCCCCTTCGTGTGTAATCCTTCTCCTCTCTCCAGGCGCAGCTGGACGGAGCTGTGCTAGCTCCTGCAGGCACACTCTCGGGAAGGCAGATTTGTGATTTTTCTCTGCAAGGAAGGAGAGAGTGGGCGTGTGGTGTGACTGTGATGAGTTAGTGGGTGTGCAGTATGAGTGGGTGTGTGTTAGAGTTATGTCAGCACACACACACATGCGTATAGCAAGTGTGTGTGTGTAGGTGTGTGCTGCTTGGGTAGGGGCTGGTGGAGTGAGGCAGGCCCCTGGAGTGTGAAAATGGGTGTGAATAGGGGCACTCACATCTGAAGAATTTTGTTGAAAACTTCAGCAGACACTGGGGAACCACTTCTCTCTACATTACATCTCCTGTCCTGTGTTGTGTCCCCGTATCTGCCACCCTCCATAACTGGAGGCTATGTTTTTGTTCCCCAGTTGTTCAGTCCCGAGTAATCACACAGAAACTTATATTAATTACAAACCGTTGACCTATTAGCTCAGGCTATTATTAACTAGCTCTTATAAATTAAATTAACCCATTTCTCTTCTATAGTTTGCCTCGAGGCTCTTGGCATGTTACCTCACATCTTGCTTCTCACGTCTTCTTGCAAATCCCACTACTCTGCCTTCTTTCTCTCTATCTCTGCTTGGATTTCCCATTTAGCTATATCCTACCCTGCCATAGGCCAAAGCAGATTCTTTATTAACTAATGGTAATAAAACATAAACACATCATATAGAAGGGTATCCCCCATTATTCTCCCCCCCTCCACCAATTTCTTCACTGTTCCAGTCCAGCAGCACCCCTCCCTAGGAAGGATGTGGGCAGGGGTACAGTAGCCAGGCTCTGTGGTTAGCAGCTTCCCTTCTGGGCTGGCAGTGATTCAAGGATCTGTACCTCCCCTTCCCCTCAGGCTCCTCTACAATAGGTGGCCTTGCTCAGTCCTGAGGCCTTGGCCTTCACATGATTGTGGAGGAATTGAGCCTCAGAAGGTTTATGTTTCTGACTGTGATGGGTTCAGGGCAGATCAGCATGGACCAGGCAGGAGAGAGATTGTGGACACTTCCCCTGGCCTGGAGGGCATTTGTAATTGGGCAATCATGAATGGTGTCATGCCATCTCTGGCTGCATAGGTCACTGACATATTGCTGACCTGGCAGCTCCAGCAGAGCTCACTGGGGAGAATTGCTAACCATGGAGAAGCTATGACTGCACATTCGATCTAGGGACTTGTTGCCTCAGCAAGGTGCAAGGTCCTGTGCCAATAAGCCCGTGTACTTTGGTGGGCTCCCCCAAGGGCCAGACTGCAGCCAACTGAGCTGCTGGGAACTTCATTCTTCAGTGTGTCAACAGAAGCTGTTGGTCAATACTAGGGGAAATCCGCTTGTTCCCAGGGTCATTTGTGAAACTCTCTTGACTGGAACCAGTCCTTAGCTCCAAGTTTTGGGAAAAACTCTCTTTTCTTGAAACCACAGGAATTATCTTTTGAACATGACTGTTCCTATTTTTTATCAATGCAATCTTTGCTTAGGTACAAATCAAGCTATCCAAGGCTGACTCGTTAGCTAATTCTTGGATCTGTAGATGAGATGATTCAGGGAAGTGCTGCGATCTGGTGTGGTAGATCCATTGGGAAAAGAGGTGCTATGTTCCTTATGACCCACCTGTACGCATGGGCATAGACAGATACCTAGGCTGTGTTTAAAGTCATGATTAACCCAACCTTTTTTTTTCTATAGAACTAATAGTCTGAGTTTATGCCCATTGGCAAGCAAAAAAAGGAGACTGACATTAACCTGTTGAGAGTGGGGACTTGTTTTATTTTGCCTTATTTGATTAATTTTTAGCAAGGAATTTCATGTTTAATATTGACCTGAATGCAGTCTGGTTTGGTGGATAATTTTTAAGAATAATCAGGGGTAGGTGTGAGGTGCACATGTGTAATTCCAATTCAGGAGGCTGAGACAGGAGAATAGGCAGTTTTGAGGTCAGCCTGAGTTAGATGATAAGTCTGTCTCCAAAACCAAAGATAAATAAAAAGTACAATTGGTGGGGGCATGGTGGCACACGCCTTTAATCCCAGTGTTCAGGGAGGCAGAGACAGGTGGAGCTCTGTGAGTTCGAGGCCAGCCTGGTTTATAAAGTGAGTTCCAGGACAGCCAGGACTGCCACACAGAGAAATCCTGTTTTGGAAAAAAAATTAATAAAAGTACAATTAGATAAATTTTTTTTTACATAAAAAATTTAGTAGTCCATTCTTTCTGCAGTCAGGAACTTAACAAAATGTAAGAGGTCTCCAATATGTCTAGGGACAACTCAGTAAAATTCTAATAATTAAAAAAAGTAGCCAGAAATAGGGGTTCAGGCTGCAATCACAGCCCTTAGGAGGCTGAAGCAGAAGAAGTGCTATGAGTTCAATCTAGCCTTGGCTACATAATGAGCTACAAGCCAGCCTGGGCTACATAATAAGCTCCAGCTTGGATTTAAGAGTAAAGTCCTGTAAAAATACAAACAATAACAAAACAAAGCAAAAAAAAAAATACCCGGAACAACAACAAACAATTTCAAAAGTATTTATTTTTCTCTATGTGCAGTTATTTTTATTTTTGGCAAGCACTTTTATGTAAGAGAGGGTGTGTGTGTGTGTGTTAATTTATTTGATCTTACAGATGAAGAAATTGAAGGGAGATAAAGGAAAAAGCCACCTGCTGTGCCGTGTAGACGTTGGCAAGGATCCCTATAAAGAGCTTTCCTATTCAGATGCCTTCTTAGCCAACACAGGCCTCTCTACATTAGGAGCAAGATGAAAATGGAAGCAGTAATTTCTGGTTAACTTGCTTATTTATTAAAAACTAGAAACTATTCCAAAGGAGATGATACCCGTTGGGCTTTTAATTTCCTTTTCTGTAAAATGGGGAGATAAAGTGTGCGGCCTTGGAGTCTTTGAACTCCTGACGTTCTGTGGTTGGGGACATTGTCCTCCCTCCTCTCATTCTCTCTTTGCTTCTTCTCCACAGTACGTGGGAAGCCTGGATGTGCCGAGACCCAACAGCAGGGTGGAGATCGTGGCTGCCATGCGCAGAATCCGGGTGAGTGGCTGTGTGTGACTCTGGAATCAAGCTTCCTTGCTGCTTGCCCTTTCAGCCAGAGCTGAGAGGCAGAATGGATGGCTGCACCCTCCCAGGCCCCAGAGTCCATATTCCGACATCCCTGGGAGACTATTGTGAGTTGTGCAATAGGGGCCAAAGGTTGGAATGGGTGCGATGGCCGAGCAGTGTCATCCTCCCTGTCTCGCGATGTGTGTGTGTGATGGTTGGCTAGGCAGTGAAGGAGAATGGTGAAAAGTAGAACAAACTTTAGTGAGCGTCTAGTAATTGATCAGAACATTTTTTAAAAGGTAATTGATTGTGGCACAGAATAGAAGATTTGCTTGGGATTTTAAGGTTGGATATGAAATTTCAACAAAACTTATTTGGTCAGCTGCTTGAGGCTTAAGGATGTGTGAACATTTTTGGATGTTGTGCTCACCCAACCCCCTGCCACACTTTCCTGTATCTTCTGGGAGAGTTTGCTACATATGGCAACCCACTGCTTTCTAACTCTGGTCCATGGGACAAGAGACACCGGAACAAGAGAACTGTGCAGTTTGGAGGTGGGCTTGCGATCGCTCAGGTGTATTGTGGGTGTGTTGTGGCAGGAGCAGGTGTTAGCATGGCTGGGTTGACCATCTCCAGGTGCTGCCTGCTTTGGGTCATTGTTCTTTGGAGTGATCTGTTCACCTAAGAGGAAAAACACAACAGGTACCAGAGCTTCATTTTGCTTTGGTTAGTTTTCCTTTGAGCTGATTCTTTACCCTGTCAACAATTCAACGACATCAGTGCTGGGGGAGTGTAAACATGCTTGCCTTTGGCTTTCTGTGTGGCTCAACGATGCTCCCAGTCGTTCGGCCTTTTCTTCTTTACCAAGGTGAATTTATTGATACTATTATTATGTACAACAGTGCTGTCTTCGTGGATTTGGTAATTAGGAAACTTAAAGTACTTTGATGAGTGTAATCTGATGTCACGGCTTCAGAGGATCGTGTCATGAGAAGTCACGGAGGCCCAGAAATGGACATGTAGCCTGAATGCATTCTGTCACTTACCGCTTGGTCTCATGGAAAAGTTATAAGTTTTACTCCCTCTTTGGCTGCAGGTCTGCGGCACAGTGCTTCAGGCCTCCTTACTTCCTCCTTTGCCCCCTCACCCCATATGGATAGAAGCAGAAGCCCTGAGTTGTGTTTGCTGCTGCCATGATCAAAAGATTGGGCCTGGAGCGGCCCGTACTCTAGGAGTCCACCGAAGTCCTCCTTTATTTATGGTTGACTGATGGGGGAGGGAATGGCTGTTGCTGATATTACCATCATTGTGAAAGCAGTAGCTCCCCCAATAGTAACAGCTACTTCTGTGTCGGGTGAATTTTTAGATATTTTGATATTGAATATATATATATATATATATATATAGCTACTTTAGATGAGGTGAGAATGTTCTTAGTACATTTCGTGTATGAGGACATGGAACCTTGGCCAGGTGAAGTACTTCAAGTCAGGTTGCTGCTCACAGCAGCTTGGGTGTAGGTGGACTTTCTTTCCTGGCTGTCAGTTCCAAATAGCCTACCCTGAGACTTAATACTAATTATAAATGCTCAGTCAGTAGCTCAGGCTTGTTACTAGCTAACTCTTACAACTTAAGTTAACCCATTTATATTAATCTACATTTTACCACTTGGCGTTACCTTTCTTTCATCTTGTACATCCTTTTTCCTCTTTGTGTTTGGCTGGTGACTCCTCTTTCTCCACTCTTCTTCTTCCCAGTGTCCTTAGTCTGGTTTTCCCGCCTAACCTTATCCTGTCCACCTGTTGTCCAGTCAGCTTATTATTAAACCAATCACAGCAACATATATTCACACAGTATAAAGGAATATTCCACACTTAAGCGTTCATACTCAAGACCATGCTGTGGCCCCTAGTTCCCCGCTGAGGGCTCTTTGGAATGCTGATTATGAATCTTGACCGTAGTTGGGTGGAACCAAATAACTGCACCAGAAAGGGAGCCCATGGCAGAAACACAACTTAGAATGGGCAGAGGCACAGGAAAACATTACCTGGCAGCAGGGGCAGGCCAGACATGGCGTGGCACTAGCTGGCCATGGGATCTGCAGGCAGCTGGGACTGGAATGTGGCAGGTTCCTCTTCTCTCATTACCTGCCAGCTCTGGCAGCCATGCCTCTTCCTACAGCCCCCTCCCCGGTGTGGGAGCTGTTTCCGGTGCTTAATGAGGAGCTCATTACATTAGAAGGAGAAATTAATTGGTCAGAAAGTTGTTTGGGCTGGCTGTCCAGTTGCTTGTGTGGACTGGCTGCCACTAGAAGTAAGAGCTGTGATTGTGTCTTCTGCCCCAAGGCCCACAATTCACTGCTAGATCCAGGCTGCTATTTTCTTCTTTCTCTTTGCCTTTCAAAAGCTGTTTGGGCTGTAATTACAGCTGTCAAGAACTAGGGCATGGGATTTCTGTGTAAAGGACTACAGCCGACACTGTCCTTTTATGTTGATTGGTGCCTGGCTAATGCCGGGTCGGACACGGCAGGCTTTGGTTGCTGGGTACTCTGCTGGTCTCAGAAGCCCCAGGCCTCAGGGCTTGGCCAAAGAGTAGTAGGTAGTCCTGAGAGCAGCTATTGATAAGAATCACAGAGCCTCACAGGTGAGATGCCAGTGCCTTGCCAAGGCCTTTATTTTATTTTATTTCGTCTCATATTTTTGAGATAGAATCTTACTAGTCTGACCTTGAATTTAAGATCTCCTTGTCTGTCTCCCGAGTGCTTAGGTACAGATGTGGGCACCACGCCTATCATTGCTAAACTCTGTAGATCTCATCTCCTGGTCCTCTCTGGAGAGCTGCGTTGTGAAGTGGCTGTGAGACTCTTATGTTTCCCAAAGGATCCATTCAGGGAGTAATGGGTTTGTCTGATGATGTCCCTAGTCCTCTTAGGAGCTGGGGTCTAGTAGGTAGATGCATTCTTGCTTAGATCCAGCCTCATGCCCCAGTGTGGACTCAGTCAAATACATATAGACTTCGTCATTGACTGCCATGCTTCCTCTGCCCTCTGTTCATTTTTCATTTGGTTTTTCACCTTCTCCACATTCTTTTTGAATTTATGGTATTGGTCATAGGCATTTTCCCCTCTTAATATGCTTCTAAGAAATGGATGGTAAAAGTGCATAGCACGAAGTTCTGCTTTTCAAAGGTTTTTTAAAGGTTTAGTAGCTAAGATGGACAGTTCAGTAGTTAAATGTATTCTCGCTGTTGCATCTAGGATCTCCAGCCTTTTTTTTTCTTCTCGTGAAGCTAAAATGCTATAGCCGTTAAATACAATCCCTTCTCTCTCCAGCCCTAGGTGGCCATCTTCCTACCTTCTGTTTCTGCAGTTTTGACTACTTTGAAGGTATCATGAGAAAGGAACTGTGCGGTATTTGCCCCTTATGTTGGCATAATGTCTGTCTTCACGGTCCATCCATATGGTATAGGGTCAGGATTTCCTTCCGTCCCAAGGCCTCCTTGTATTCGTGTGGTTAGGCCACATTTTTCTTATGTATTCACCTACTAATGGGGATTTGCTTCTATCTTTTAGCTATTGTGAAGAGTACTGTGTGTACATGGGGGTGCAAATGCCTTTTTGAGAACCTGCTTTGATTATTTTTTAGTCTATATACTCAGAAAAGGGATTTCTGAATATGTCATTAAATATTTGACCTGGCATCTCATTATTGTAACTAGGCTGGTCTTGAACTTGTGGGTGTAAGTGATCCTCTTGCCTTGGCCTCCTGAGTAGCTGGGCCCATAGGCTTGCCGCTGTGCCTGGCAGTAGCTCTGTTCTTTGAGGAACTTCCAACATGCTTTTCATAATGGTTTCGTTTTGCCTTCCCACCAATGATGCACAGCAATATGTGTCCTGGACATTATTAGTAAAGGGAAAAGAGGCTCAGAAGGTGTATGTCCAGCAGGAAGATTACACCCAGTTTGGGGGAGACAGGCAAGCCTTTGTGGGAGTGCACAGAGATGAGCCAGTAATGATAAGTGCTGCTGACAGATGGCTTCTGAAATGAGGCTGTCACAGCTCTGAGAGGTCTGGTCCTGGAGGATGGGACCACATCCTGTCACAACTATCCTTTGAACTTCTAGTGTCTAACATGATGCCCAACTCCCCTGTGTCCTTTGTTCTCAGATGTCAACACTAGTCCTGGCCACTTCACTGTAGTCTCCTTGGGAAGGGTACTCAGTGTAGTCGAGAGGGCTCTCAACAAAGAGTAATGAGAGTTGGGCTGGAGTTTTCCCCTTGAGTTAATGTGTGACCTTGGCAAGGCGGCTGTCTGCTGTTAATCTCCATTTCCTCGTTCATAAAAGACAGCATGCTACTTCTCATCCTGTCTCTCTGGTGCTATTGTTGGATCTGGGATAGTGCATGAAAAAAATGCTTTCTAAACCATAAAGGGCTATTTATATTCATTGCCATCATTTTGTAGACCTTTCCTCTGGGTTTCAGAGCATTTCATACATGCAGATAAATACCCTGAGGCTTTGAGCTGCCTCACCCTGCTGCTTTTAACAGCTAGCCCCTTCGGTGCTAGCATTCTTTCCTTGGGGAAGCCATCTTGAGTGGCACATCTTGTCCTCTCAGGCTCCTGCACATACCCTGTCACTGGTAGCATAGGAATGACGTACTCCTAGTGTCCGGCAGATGATCCTGGCCTCCCATTGGCTTCTTTGACCAGGGGTTGGTTGGGTGCATTTTGGTCCACACTACAAATGGCTTCCAAAATGGTACAATATGGAATCAATGTTTCCTACCTAATATGCCTTGATTTCTCTAGTGTGGTTGCACAGGTAGGATATGTTGTCAGTGACTTGATAACCAGGAACTGGCCCTGTCCTCCTCCTCTCCCTGCAGTGGCCACTTTTGCTAGCTTTCCCAGAACTTTTCTCAAGGAAAACCAAAGGATGGAAAACCATAAAAGACCATGGGTGCTTTCTTTGGAAGGCTTGAGTTAGATGTATTCTTGGTAGCTCATCAGGGACTGGTAGCTTTGAGGAGGATTGTGACTGGATCTATGGGTTCTGTCTACATACCCCATTCCCCCATGGCAGTGGACTTCTAATATGGCCTCTTTATCATCTTTCTCCCTGGTAGCTTGCCTCAGTCAGCACTGGGTTCCTTTGTCACTAAGTGCTCTCATTTTTGTTACAAGTTCAGAGTCTGCAAGTGCCACCACTGTTGTGTTATCTTGGCCCTGCCACTTCACAGGACACTGACCACTCATTCTATACACAATGGCTTAAAATAGCTCCAACTTCTCATCTTGTCATTTCGAGGGATCAGAAGCCTGAAATGGGGAACTTGCTAAGGCATTGGTAGGGCTACTTTCCTGTTGGAGGCCCTAGAGAGCAGCCTGCTTCATGTCGTCCCAGCATCCTGGCAAGTGGATCTAACCTGTGGCCCCCTGAGCACATTCAGCTGAAGATATCAATGAAAGGGACCTAACATGCAGTTATAAACTTATAACCCGGTGAGATTTTTATTGTTGTTGTTGTTAATCTAACTGCATGGTTTTCAAATGTGACCTTTTCAGATGACAGCATGGTGTCACATGTCAAAAGGTTGGGTATGTCCAAAGGCTGCCCATGTTTTTAGCAAGTACCTCCATTCTGTCCTCAGAGTCAGCCGTCCTGCCACTGTGACCTCTGCTCCCCATCAATACATCACCTCACATTCTGTAGCCTTACTTCTGTTTGCCCCCAAGAATCACAGCTTATTCCTCTGCCAGGTTCATCTTCTCATCACACCCGCAAAGTCATTCTGTCTTCGTAGCACCTTTGCAGGCCTGTGGGCATTAGTCTGCCTGTCATGGTGAATTAGAGCCTTGAGCTCTAGCAATGACTGGGAAGGTCCCACCCTCTTGTGGAAGTTTTCTAGTATGAAATGAGGCAGAATGAAATTCATATCCCTTTTCTTCTGCTTGTGATCAGGGGACTTTGGACAGTCTCAACCCGTCATTCTTTGTTTAATCATCAATAAAATTTATATGATGTCTTTTCAGCAGATAGATTTAACCAGATATATGTGAATGCATACACAGTACAAAGAGATGTGCCTGACCTGTGGACTTGTGTGCCCTAAATGACAGTACTAGGCGGAAGCTACAACTCAATGGTAGAAGACTTGCCTGGTATACACAAAGGTGGGGGCCCTGTGCCCCCAAAATAAACCAACAACAGCAGAATGCCTTTCCATTTGCATGTCTGCAATTTCAGTGCTCCAAAGGCACAGGCAGGGGGATCACTAAGTTTGAGGCTGGCCTGGTGGAGAGATGGCTTAGAAGTTAAGAGCATTGACTACTCTTCCAAAGGTTCTTTTTTTAAATGGTTTTTTGAGACAGGGTTTCTCTGTAGCTTTGGAGCCCGTCCTGGAACTCTTATAGCCCAGACTGGCCTCGAACTCATAGAGGTCCTCCTGCCTCTGCCTACCGAGTGCTGGGATTAAAGGCTTGGGTGTGCCACCACTGCCCGACTTCTTCCAAAGGTTCTGAGTTAAGTTCCCAGCAAGCACATGGTGGCTCACAACCATCTGTAATGAGATCCAGTGCCCTCTTCTGCCCTGCAGGCATACTTGCAGGCAGAACACTATATAAATATTAAATAATGAATCTTTTTTCAAAAAAGAGCTCTTCATCTGTATGTAATGAATTTTCATAAGGTAAATAGATCTGAGGGTTCTTTGCACAGGCAGTACCTAGGAATTAAGTAAAATTTTGTAGAGTTGAGGTAGAGGAGGGTGACTGAGGAGTAGAACCAGAACTTGGTACATGGGGTACATAGGACACGCCTGGGCATGGCCGTTTGGTTTGCTTGCTAAGTGTTTGTTTTTGCTGCTTTTACTCTCTTTTTTGACTTGTTAGTACCTGTGTGGTCCTGGTGGTGGACATTCTGAGTAACACTGCTGAGTCTGGAGTCTGCTTATTCTGGACTCCAGAGATCTCGGGTAAGGTATCCACTATGGATTCCTGCGGAGAGCAGTAATGTGATCTCAGTGCGAAGTTTTCTCTGACTTATTTGAATTTATTGGTACATAATATAACTTGGGTTTAAATTATGAATCTATGAATCTGTTAAGGCCTGTATGCATAAGTAGTTTATATCTAGACTGTTTTACATATTTAAATGATATTATAATTGGTCAATACTTTTTTGGGTGATGACTTTATTGAGATATATTTCATATGCTATTATAATTTATACATCACATACTATTTTAGCAGTGGGATCCACTATATATTCATATGCAGCATTGTACACTGTTAGTATAGAATTTATTTTCCCCCAAAGGAAACTCTGAACCGCTATTGAATTTTTAAAACTTTTGCAGCACTGGAGATCCAATTCAGGGCCTCCCCCATTCTAGGCAAGTACTCTACCACAGAACCATGTGCTTCTAGTAACTCTGCACCTCTAATATCTCATCTCCCAGTCTCCCCAAAACTCCCAGCCCCACGGATCTACCAATTCACTTCCTACCTGAATGGATTTGCCTAGTTTGGACAGTTACTACTGATGGTCTCAGAGAATATGTGGGCCTTCGTGTCTGGCTTCTTTCAGTGTTTGCAAAGTACCCCAGTGGGTTTTCATGATTCATCATTTTATTTCTCTTTATTTCTGGCTACGATTCCACACTATACTTTTGAAGTACTAGACACAAGTCCATCAAACACTGGGTGTTTGTCTTTCTGGGTTTCTTTGAAAGGGGGTTGGCTTTGTTTAAACTTAAAAAAACACTTCAGCAGCATGTTACAGCTGTCTTCCTTTCTACCAAAGGACACAAACTGGCATCCCTAGGGATGCTGAGGCAGGCATTTTCATCAACAGAAACATTGATGCACAGATAGCCAACCTTGATTTTTTTTTTCTCCCTTACTCGTTGGGAGGGAGATATTGACTTCCACTTCTGAGTCTACATTATTTTGGGCTCTGGAGTCTTAAAAAAGGAATCCCTACCTGGATGAAGCTTACATTCTGATGGCTGAGAAAGAATAGAAGGAGCGCCTAGACATACGGCATCGCATAGAAATTCTCTGCAGAATGCTAAGCTAGGACATGAGACCAGGTAGTACTAGGAGGTAGACTGAGTGCTGTTTTTGTATAGATGGCTGGGGAAGACCTCTTGGTTCTATGAGCGGGTAGAGAGGGAATGGGCCATCTGGTTCTCTGCAGGAAGAACGTTTCACACAGAGGGAACAGTAAGTACAAAACGCTGGAGCAGAGGACAGGCTTTCTAGGCTCAAGTTCAGCCTGTGGGAAAGTATGAACGGTGGCGTAGAAGCCTGAGCTGGAATGGGCGGTTATTTGTAGGAATTTCCCCCACGAGTCACATCTCAAAAGAAGCTAATTCCCTAGGAGCCTACTGAGTACCTAGGTTACACATGAGTAACACATTTATCTTTCCTTAAATTTGAACCAGAATGAAAAGTCACTTAATTCAGTTATGTTTCTAACATGAGGGATTCAGGAATTCTTATTTTCCATTTTTTGTTTGTTTTGTTTTGTTGTTTTTGTTTTTTCAAGACAGTGTCTTACTATGTAGCTCTGGCCATCCTGGAACTCACTCTGTAGACCTGGCTGACCTTGAATTCACAGAGATTTGCCTGCCTCTGCCTCCTGAGTGCTGGGATTAAATGTGTGAGCCACTATACAAACGCAGGAATGATTTTTTTAATAACTAGGGCAGAGATGCTTTATTAGAGCCCAGAGTTGTCAAAACAAAACATACAGTTGCTTTTAAATAAGGGGCTGGCTCTATTAAAGCCTTGCATGCTTAAGAGCAAGCAGGGATATCTTTGAGTTTCCGCAGGAATGCCTGAATGCATCCGGCTCCGTCTGCTTTCTTAGATAAGCTGCTTCATTTGGAACAGGGAGGTTTCTCTTGATACGAGGTCTCACTTTGGTTCTGAACTTGCAGGCTCAAATGATCCTCTTGCTTCAGCCTGCTGAGTAGTTGACACTATTGGTGAACAACACCAAACCTGGCATTGGGTATCCTTTTGGCAAAGTCTGTCTGCTGTAGAAAGAGGGAGTAAGTACTGAATGCCAGTTTGAGGCTGCTACAACTAAGCGGCCTTTGAGGGCCATTTGCTCATCTTTGTGACATGGTACATGCTTACTTTGGTGACCTCTTTGGCCTTAAACACCCATTCATGTATAAATGGATTTTTGTTTTAAATATTTGTAAGTATACAGATCAGTGGGTTTAAATATACCACAATACTCTGTGTCCTTTACCACTGTCAATATCCCAAGCCTTTCATTATCCTTGTTATAAACCGTGCTCATTAATCAGTAACTCCATCCCCAGCCTGGAACTCTGTCCTGTGCCTTTGTCTCTTAATTTATCTCTTTTAGAGACCTCACACAAGTGAAATCTTATGCCAGATTTGTCACCCGTTTCTGCTTATTTCACTGGATGAGATGTTTTCGGGGCCCATCTATGTTATAACATGCAGTAGCAAGTCACTCCTGTGTATAGCCAGAAAGTGTTTTCTCTTGTGACTTCTCTGAGCCAGTCTCTGAGAGCCCAGGCTGGTCTTTGGTGACCTTTTGTACCTAGCATATGACACTGGTTTTGATCTATGGCCAGAATGTTCCTGGGATCATACACACCATAGGATAAAGATGCTGTGCCACCTAATGAGATAGCTTTGGTACCACAGTGAAGGCTCAGCTTCTGAGAAGCACATTCTTTTGACCTGTGTGGAGAGGTCCCCGTTTGTGGTTTCCTTCTTCTCCACAGTGGCTTAAGTGGTTTTTTTTGTTGTTGTTGTTTTGTTTTGTTTTGTTTTTCTACTGTGATTTTATCTTAGCTTCCAATAACCCTGCCAGGAATGGGTATTACTGCTTTGGTTGTTTGTTTTTTAAAGAGAAGGGTCATAGGAGTGGAGTCACTGCTCTGTGTTCCTGTCCTTGTGTAGTCTAAGCAGACATGAATCTAGATATCACTGTGCCATGCTGCTATATCTGACCCACAGGTAGAGAGTGTAGAAGTGTCTGTCAATCACCATCCCTCTGTGTGGGTGTGAGTGTAACCATCACCCACTTTATAAATGAGTAAGCTGAGACAGAGAATGGTTAAATAGCTTGCACTAGCTCAGAGCTGGTAAGTTCATGGCAGAGGTTGAGTGTGGTGCTGCTGTGACTGGGAACCAAGACTAGAGCCTGGCTCAGGGATCCTACAAGAGCAGGCTGACTGTTCTCATTTCCAAGTGTCTGGGCAGACAGTGTCATCTGTGTCCCTCATTGTGTCTGCCTTCCATCTGGGAACACTGCCAGGCAGTGCATAGCACTAGATAAAAATAATGCCATTTTATTTGATTTTTATAAACTTCTTTTTAGAGATTGAAATTCATATATTGTGTGGCACCACCTCCCCACTTTGTGTTCCAAAGCCACCTTGAATTCAGCATGTCAAAATCCAGATTTATTATTTCTGCAGCAGTTTCTCCTCTTTGAACTTTCTCCCTTGAATTTTTACATATGCCAGTTTATGCCAGTGAAAGCCATCTTGCCCACCCAGAATGTAAGCTTCCAAGCTCAGGGTGATCTTCAGCTCCTTTCTCTAGTCTTCCCCCGAGCCAACCACGCCAAACTGCCTGCTAAACAAATCATCTCAAATACGTAGTTCTCTCTCCCCCTCTGCAAGGAAAGGGGAGCCCTGTCTTTTTTTTTTTTTCTTCTTTTTTGCACATATGACTGCAGCGGTTGGGGTGTAGGTAGCGGTTAAGTGTGTGCCTTGCAGAGGCCCTCTGCATTGGTGTGCCTCACCGCCAGCTTCTCTCTGACCCATCCTTTCCCTGCGGCCCAGCCTGTCCCTCTGAAGGTAGTCCTATTGGCATTGTTCTGTTTAACAGCTACCTGTGATGCTTCGCCATCTCCTGATTAGACTCTGAGCTCTGAGCAAGGAGCATTGGCTTCTGCTAATAGCTCAGGCCTCAGGAAAGGTGCCGAGCGCCTTTATATTCCTGCTGCCTCCTCCTTTCTGCGTGGGAGGCTTTTCCTGGGTAGCTGAAGCCTATCTTAGGATCCAGTTCAACTTTTGCCTTTCTCCATGAGCCCAGTTCTGGTGTCCTTTTTTTTTTTTTAATCTACAAGTTTCTTGTGACCCCTCAAAGTAGCTTTCCTGTCTTTTATGTCAACTCCACACTCTGTAAAGACTTGTGACTTTGTCCAGCTGTCTCCCACATTGAAATAGTTTCTGAGGATGGTTGGTAGGAGTTCGGTGAGAGACCTCACAGAGGGGTTTGTGAATCATCAGGGGTGTGTACTGCTAGGTGGTAGCTGGGCACAGAGTGCCATAGGAGTTGGCAGCACAAGCCATTCGTTCAGGGCCCTGTCTGGTGGGGGTTCCCTGGCTTGTCTCTGTTGCCCCATCGAGTCCAGACTGACAGCCTGCAGAGCAGACAGCTGCTGACCCACCCGGTGTACCTTGTGCAGCACCCAGCCCCTTGGTATTGAATCAGTGTCAACAATACTGAGTAGCTGCTGTTCCTGCGCACTCTCTGGGCTCCATGAGAGCTGCGGGACTCTGGAGAGGCCTTTTAACCACTCAGTGGTTGGCGGTGGAATGACAAATGGCTTCTCCACATCCCTCTCAACTCCGTTGTCTACAGTGGCAGTTCCATTGCTAATGTGATGTTCGTGCCCTGTTAGCAGTGTGCCTTGCCCTCCTTACCTGCTCACTCTCCTGATGAGACCTGGCACCTACTTTGTTCTCCTTCATCCCTCTCCCTGGCTAATTAAATAGGTGAGCTCTCACCTGCCTTTGGCCTTCTGAAAACAGTCATTGAGGGAGCTTGACCTTAGCTTTCCCCCTTAGCTGCCTTGCTGAGCTCCAGGCCGGGATCACAGGGAGAGCTGGCTGGAGGCCAGGGAGTTAGTGGTTTGGGTCTTGACTTATCAAAGATGCATGTCCTGATAGGTTACTGCAGGGTGACTGTGGGCTGAGGAAGGGCTAGTGTGTTGCATTTTTGTTTTCTTTATAAAGGCAAGCTGCCCCCTCCAGGCCCCCACCAGGCCTCTGTCCGTCCCTGCCTGTCTTTCATTTTACATATTTCCCCACTGCCTCAGCCTCTCCCAGAAAGGGGGTAGCTCAGACACAGACTGCTGGCATATATCTTTGTCAGTTGTCACCTTGTCTTCTTTTGCCATGTTCTATCACTTGTGGAGCCAAGTGGGTCTTTGTTCATTCTGGCCCAAGAGGAACTGGGAGGGAAGGAAGTTGACTAGTGTGGGTATATATGAGTTGAGGATATATATATAATCTCCTCAGAATTTTAGAGATATGAGCCTGAAAGTCACTTCACAGAAAAATCAGGAAACAACAGGAGTAGGGGGTGGATTTCTTTTAAACAAGTATCTATCTATCATCTATCTATCTATCATCTATGTATCTATGTCTGTCTATCACTGTCTGCCTCTGTCTCCATCTATCATCCTATGTATCTATATATGTATTTATATATGCACATGTGCATTTATGTCTGTCTGTATGAATATCTCTCCATCTATCATTCTGTGTATTTATGTATGTGTGTAAATATGCATGTATGCATCTATCATCTCTGTCTGTCTGTATATATATATATATATATATATATATATATATATATATATATCTGAATCAGAATCTCACTTTGTAGAGTAGGCTGGCCTAGCACTCTTAGCAACCTTCTTGCCTCATCCTCTCGTTTAGTAGAATTATAGGCATGAACCATGCATGACTCCTGGCATGGCTTTCTTTCTTCCAGGTGACCTGCTGAGCCATATCAGCATCCAAGTATCTAATTACAAAGTGTCAGTACCACACGCATCTCTGACAACAGGTGTTACAAGAGAGCCACTGCTCTGTGTGCTTTCCCGCAGGAAATTCACCATTCTTTTGTAGTTGCTTTGGAAGAGAAGCAACCTGCCCAGCCTTGCTCCGTTGGTAACTGCCCAGATCTGGGACCCAGAACTTGGCTTCCTGACCACTGTGCTGCCCCTCTAAGGCAGACAGAAATAGCTGCTGCATCACCCCATTGGGAACCTCTGCTACTTGGACAGTGCGTGTTTCTTGCCAAGTGTGGCTGTGGCCTCTCCCTAAACCTGGCCCTGCATAGAATCAACAATACATTCAGCCTATCCTGTTGAAACTAGTCCCAGCCCTCCACACTTCTTGGGGCTGCTTGTTGAGCTGGCCTGCTCAGGTATGAACTTCCACAACAACCTGTTCCTCTTGGGCCACAGCCAAGCTTTGTGACATCAGCTGGTACAGCTGTGGAAACAGCTGATAAACAGAGTCAGGTTAGACATCCATGTGCTTGACTTTTTGCTGGGGCTCAGGGACTGGTAGGGGCCTGGATCCTGAGCACACACCTTTTTCTACCCTCTCCCTTCTCTTTTCTCTCTCCATTGAAAAACCAAGAGGAGGGGCTGGGGATATGACTTAGTGGGCAAAGGCATTGCTGTGCAAGCGTGAGGACCTGAGTTTGGATCTCTAGCTTCCATGTGGTTGACATGCATCTGTCACCCCAGTGCTGGGGAGGGGGCGGGGCAATGGACAGGGGGATCTCTTGAGCTTTCTGGTCGACCAGTCTATGAACAAGATTCTGATTTAGTGAAGAAACTCTGTCTCAAAAATAGGGTGGGGAGCTGGGGGTATAGTTCACTTGGTAGAGTTCTTACATCTCAGGCATGAGGCTCCAGGTTTGATTCCCAATACTGTATAAACTAGGCATTGTATCATACAGCTGTAATTCTAGTGCTTGGGAAGTCAAAGCACGGAGGGTCAGCTGTGTGAAGATATCCTTGGCTACACAGTGAGTTCAAGGCCAGCTTGAGTTACAGGAAACCCTGCCTGAAACAAAACATAGCAAAATAAAAAAACACTAAACCAACACAAAACAGATAAGGTGGAGGATGAGAGAAGACGACAACCACTTCCGGCCTGTATGTGTGTACGCTGTGAGCATGGACCCTCAAGTGTACACACACGGACACATACTCATGAGTATTCCTACCTCAAAACAAAACAAGCGAGGCATGGCGGTTCATGCCTGCTATTCCAGCACTCAGGAGGTGGAGGCAGAATGGTCATGAGTTTAAGACAAACCTGTGCTACACTATAAAAGCCTGTCCCAACAAGAAAGACAAAAACTAAGACAAGGTCCCTCCCAGTGAAGATGATATACAGAGGAGCTGAGGCGCCTTCAAAAACTCCACTTCTTCTCTATGGTGGACTAAGTCGTTATACACTGCCAAGTGGGAGGTTTTAGAAGCTGAGGCAGCAAAAGACTGAAGAGACATCAGGCTTGGTTCAGGCCTTCTCTGGAATGGGTTAGCCCGGGCTAGTGTGAGGATTATGGCAAAGATTTCTCACCTGCTTTGGGAACTCGGCTGGGCCAGTGTTCTCAGTGGACTTGGAGGTGAAAGTAAAAGATGGATCCCCCCTGGCTAGGGTTTCTAAGAGCGCTGGGATCTGGTTGCCTAGAGAAAAACCAGAGGTGGCTTCCCCACTCAGGCCCCCATGTCTGGGCTTTAGGACAGCATCAGCCTTCCCTTGCCAAGTGACCTTCCCTGGTCCAACTGCCCCCTTAGCACCTGCCCTGCTCAGTTGGATCCCAGCCTCCCTCCGTTTTCTCATTTACAGCAATCCTTTCTTCAAACTTGATTAGATGTCTCTGTTGGCTCACACATCTGGTCTTCATTTAGCAGGGATGACACTTAATTTAAGTAAGAGTTTGGCTGCTTCTAAACTAAACAACTGAATCCTGCTGAGAGGCTGATGGGGACTCAGTAGTTGGACTGTTTATTGAAAGAGATCGTATTGATTTATGATTTTCACTTAAGAAATCTATCCCAGATTTTCTGCATTTAATTGAATGGCTGGGCACCCTGAGGGCTCCGTAGAGGGTCTACCTCCCATTCACAGAGAGAGAGGACCCCTTCACAGTGTATAAGACAGACCTCTGTGCCTGGGGCATGCATCTACATGTCCCAAAGAGAGCAGTCACGCAGTGGAAAGCTGGGAGCTCATCTCATCCACAGAGGACACCACTTTGGGTCACCCACTAAAGCCTTATCTCTGTCATGCCTCATCTCAAAATCCTTCAGGGGTTCCTCAGGGTCTTTGCAATAAGGAGCTCATTGATCTGGTGCTACTGTGCCTGTCCAAAGTCGTTTTTCATTATGTTCACATGGGTACCCCGATCTCTGGCCAGAATGAATTTCTTACTAACCCTCCAGAGTGACCTGTTTGCTTTGACCTTGTTTGACCTTTGTGGTTTTACTTTTCTCTGGAATTCTCGCTCTCTTTGTTCCTGCTGGTCTGTTTTCTTCAAAGCCCACCTTAACACTAAAAACCTTCACTCTCAAGTCTTTCGATTTCTCAGCTACAGTTACCTGGTAGATTGTTACTGTCTTAGGGTTTCTATTGCTGTGAAGAGACAGCATGATCACGGAAACTCTTATAAAGGAAAACATTTTACTGGGTTGCCTTAAATTTTGAGAGCTTTAGTCCATTACCATCATGGTGATGTGCAGGCAGACATGGTACTGGAGAAGGAGCTGAGAGTGGAGAAGAAGCTACACCTTGATCTGGAGGCAATAGTAAACTGTCTCACTGGGCGTGGCTTGAGCATATATGAGACCTCAAAACCTGCTTCCAGACTTCCTACAAGACCACACCTACTCTAACAAGGTCACACCTCCTAATAGTACCACTTCCCTTTGGCACTATTTTTTCAAACCACCACAGCTACCCTCTCTGTACTGCAGATATTTCAATCTGCTTTGTATTATGGTTTTAACTTTTAAGATAGGGTCTTATTTAGCCTAGGCTGGCCCTTGAACTTGCATTGTAGACCAGGATGACCTTGAACTTCTGATTCTCTTGCTTAGATTGGTGGGATTACAGGTACGTGTCACTGTGCCTTGTTTGTATGGCACTAAAGATTGAACGCATGACTTCAGGCATGCTAGACAAGCACTCTGCCAACAGAGCTACATTCCCAGCCCTGATTATCGTTTATTCTTATTGAGCTGTCTGACAGTGGTAATCCTGTGTTCATGTGTGTTCCTAACACAGGGCTCAGGAAGCAGTGATTAAGATTTCTCTAGCATTCTCAGGACTCCATGGGTGCTTGCCTTGCTCGTCTTTATAAAAGCTCCTATGGGAGGCACTCTGATCAGTGCTGTTTGACTGAAGGTAGCAAGAACAGACTGAATAGCTTGCTGAAAGCCACAGGGTGTGTGTGTGTGTGTGTGTGTGTGTGTGTGTGTGTGTGTGTGTGTGAAAGTGGCAGAGCTGGGGGTTCCTCCAGAACTCCGTGGTCTTTGACTCCAGTCTCCCGATCTCTGTGCTGTGTAATGTCCTCCATCGTAGGTACTTGCCCTGCACATGCTCATAAAGAAAAGTTGTACTGATGATGAGATATGAAGATGAGCAGGAATAGAAGCAAGAAAAGGGGAGAGGAGAAGGAAAAGGACAGTGATCAGGTAGGAGAACCATGGGACAGAAGAGGCAGGCTGCTCAGAGGGTAGAACTAATTCTCCAGGGAAGGTGGGGATTTAACCAAGCCTTTGGAGTAAGGTACAGTTATGTCTGAGGTATTGAGACGATAAGACCTCCTGGTGCTGGTGGGGACATAGGAATTGTCAGTTTCTGTACCTGGCTCTTGTCCCACTTAGTATGGTCACTTCAGATATTCTAAATGTGATGGTTTTTATCAAAAGAGCTAGAGTGGGGAGATGCAGAGCCCCAACCCATCAAGTCTTTCTGTCGAGGAGGAGGTTGAGGGATTGTGGCTTGCTGGGGACCTCTGCATAGGGCAGCAGGGGTGTTAGTAATCTTACAGCTCTGAGTAGCCTGTGTGCTTCATCTCTTCCACCTCTACAGATTTCGGGACACTGGTCCGTTCAGTGTCACCATAGTTTGGTCTTTCCAGGATGTCATGTAATTGGAACCACAGAGAGTGTAGCTTTTTTAGAGCCGCTTCTTTTATTTAGCAATATGTAGTTGAGGTTCATGTCTCTTTTGTGGTATGATAGCTTATTGGTTTGGTTACCATATAATATTCCAGATGTACCACAGTTTATATAGTCACCCACTGAAAGGCCTTGTGGTTGCTTCTAGAATTTGATGATTATGAATGTAGTTGATAAAGATACTCCTAGGCAGGTTTTTTTTTAACATCTGCTTTCCCCTAATTCTATCAGGGCAATACCAGAACACTCTGAAAACTGACGATTTTGCTATTGACCTGCCTATATACTGACCTATCGACCTATTTTCTTTTCCAACTGTAAGTGGCAAGTGTCCTCATGTCAGAGAACTTTAAACCAGTATTTAAAAGTTATTTGTGTGTGGATGTTTGTGGGCACACATGTGCCACATAGCTCGTATGGAGATCAGGGAACACTTGAAGGAGATAATTCCTTGAGTCCACCATGCGGGTCCGCGGTTAAACTCGGGCTGTCAGTCTCAGCCACCAGCACTTTTAGCAGCAGCCATTCTGCTGTCCGAGAGAATGTTCTCTCTTAAATCCAGGAAGTCGTACAGAGGAGAAGGGTAATTCTGGGTTTGGAGCTCAGGACCATTCTGTTGTTGAGCAGTTCAGGCCGGCAAACCGTATTCCCTTTGCTTTGGTGTGGTCCTAAGGGCCAGTAACCCTGGGGAGGTTGTGTCAAGAGTGACTCACCTTGTGTGACTCAGGAGAGGAACTGGCCCACACATGACCCTTTCAGGTCTCAGGGCAGGCTGTGATAGCAGGCCTTCCAGGAAGGTTGGAAGGGAGTCTGCCATCTGAGTGGTTGGCATCGGGCCCCGACCACGGGGCTGAGCCACTGCAGGCTCACTCTCGGTTCTGCCTTTTCTCACATTTCGACTTCCTGGCAGGTCGCTGCCCTGTCGATCCAGATGCTGACATCCAGAGTTTGCCTACTCTTTTGTTTATTTTGGCGTGCTCATGGGGCTTTTTATTTATACACATTTTAATTGCATAAAGATGGAATTTTTTCTACTTGATAAAGATTAGTAAACCAGTGTTTGAGAACAATTTTTGAAACATTACATGGAAAGTACAGAGGACCCCCTTGTTCCATTCCCACATCTAGTCTCTGCGGCTGCTGCCGTCACGTATTCAAGTGACACAGTGGTGACAATCGATGACCCCACAGTGACACATTGTTATCACCCAAAGTCCATATGTCATGTCAGGCTCACGCTTGCTGTTGTGCTTGCTTTGAACAAATAGATGGTGGTGAATGTTCAGGGTCGGAGGTCTGGGTAGAGGACTTTCACTGCTGTGCAAACCCTCTGTGCTCTGCCTGCTTTCCTTCCCCCCCTCCCTGCCCCTGGCAACTACTGATCTTTTCACTGCCTCCATAATCTTTGACATTTCCAGAAAGTCATGTCTCTGGAATATTACAGAATATAGTCTTTCAGACTGGCTTCTTTCAGAATGAGGCATGTTTAAGGTTCCTCCGTGTTTCTTCAAAGCATTCTAACTCACGCCTCTTGAGCTGTGATTACTACTTCATTGTTTGACACACCACAGTTTATTTATCCATTCACCGCTGGAAGCACATGTTGGCTGCTTCCAAGGTTTGGCAATTATGAAAAAAGCTACTGCAAACATCTGTATGCAGGTTATTGTAGAGGCAAACATTTTAATTTCGTTTGGATAAACAGTAAGGCTATGGTCTTAGGGGAAGAATGTGTTTAGTTTTACACTGTTCATATTTTAGAGGTGATGAAACCACGGCACAAAGAACGAGTAATTTGACCTGCGTCATGGTGTGTTAGCGTTTTTCTGCTGCTGTTGTTGTTGTTGCCAGTAACATCGTCCTATACACCAAATAAATGATAAAGGAGGTTTTGGAGGTCAAGGTTGGAGGGGTTACATATGGCTCTTTGTGGCAGAGTCCTGAGGTAGTACAGGGCATCACATGGCAATAAATGGTCTCTCTCTCTCTCTCTCTCTCTCTCTCTCTCTGTGTGTGTGTGTGTGTGTGTGTAGATGCAATTGTAGGGACTCCACCCTGATGACCTTATCCAATCCCAGTGACCTCCTATGGGCCCCACCTTAGCTTCACCTCTCAATACCAGAGTCAGATAAAGTTTCATCTCTTAATTCTGCACAGTGGGAACTAAGTCTCAACACATGAAGCTATGAGTGAAATTCAAAATCTATCTAAGCCATAGAACACGGCTATTGGGGATCAAGATGGTTTCCAAACACATTTCCCACAGTCTGTGTCTCACTCACTATGCTGGGCTGGAAACATGATAAATTCAGTAGCCATTGCTATTGAAAATGCAGGAAGGAGAGCAGTTACTAACTGTTTCCCTTCAGATGTTCCTGGTCTGGTGAACTAGTCACTATCATGTAGGGCAGAGGGAGCGAGGAGCTAATCACACAGGGAGTGAGTGTTGGAGAACAATCACATATATAGAGAGCCTCCTGGGGCGATCAAAGCAGACTTCGCAGAGGCTGTGGTCCTCCAGCTAAGGCCACAAAGGTACTGAAATGTGTGCTGAAAGTTGAGTTTACCCTGCTGATGGTAGGGGCTACTGAGATGTTTCTGTCAGAAGAAACACGGTGAGAGCTGTAGGCTCTTGGACAGTGTTGAGGACAGAGGAGGAAAGAAAGACTGTCAAGGCCCAAATGAGAGCCCCGGAGTAGGATGGAGACAGTGAGGTGAGAGGAGTGGACCAGGCTATGAGGTCTTCTGTGTTTAGATTTCTGAAGTGTCCTGTGTTTTGGAAAGCTAGAGTGTCCCAACAACAGCACAGTCAGCTTCTGAGACAGTCACCGCAGAAGTAGCCAGTGACCCTGGTGTGTAAAGTTCCCAGTTGTATGATGTAAAACTCTATTTTAGCAGACTGGAATTGCTAGTTGCTCCTGCAGGTAGCGTAGATGGTAACGACTCTTTTTCTGTACCACCAGCCAGCTCCCAATGAATGACATGAAGATTAGTGATATTTCATTTGTATTTTAATAAATAAATCTTGCCTGAGCACTGATCAGCCTTACAGAGCAGGCAGTGGTGACACCTTTAGTCCTAGTAGCCACACTAGTTTGCCATAGAAACTGGGTGGTGCACGCCTTTAATCCCAGCCCTAGAGAGGAATATAAGACAGGAGGAGACAGGTGTCTCTCACAGTCTCATTCTGAGATTCCTGGAGCCAGGATCACCATTTTGGACTGAGGTAGAGATAAGAGCCAGTGGCTGGCTGTTTTGCTTTTCTGACTTTTCCGTCTCTGGGTTTTTATTAATCATGCTACAATGGAGATATTTTATTAATTATGAAAGTTTGGTTTATAGCTTAGACTTGTTCCTAACTAGCTCTATAACTAAATTAACCCATTTATATTAATTTCCACTCTATACGTGGCATTACCTCTCTTCCATCTTGTACCTCATTTCCTTGTCTCTGTGTGCCTAAATTCTCCTTGTTGTTTCTCTCCCTGGAAATCCTGCCTATACTTCCTGCCTAGCTATTGGCTGGTCAGCTTTTTATTACATCAATCGTAGCAAATACATCTTCACACATTGCAGAAATATCCCAGAACATGAGACCCAAGGAGCCATGTTGCCAGAGGGATGTGTGGGAGGAAATGCAGGAGCCTCTAGTTGCTGAGAGTGACTCCTGTGCTCCTTTGTGTGGCTGTGACAAAATGACAGAATTGGCTTATGGGGGGAAAGGTTTATTTTGATTGACAGTTGGGAGGTTCTAGGTCCATTATAGCATAGAAAGCATGGCGGAGCTTGTGGTGGTGGGAAGACATTATGGCAGATTAGGAAATAGGGAGCAGAAACTGAACCAAGGCCTGGGCTATAACCTTTAAGGGCTCTGTGCCGAGTTCCCTACTTCACTCAGTTAGGCCTATCTTCTTAACTCTCCACAGTCTCTCAAAACCGCCCCAGCCCTGGGGAACACGTGTTAAAAATAGGATCCAGTAGGGGCTTCAAACCACAGTGGTCTTGTAGCTGCAGGGGACTGAGTTTTGCCAACAGCCATGTCAGTTTAGAGGATTCCAGGCTCATCAGTGGATCCCAGCCTTGTGAACACTGCCATGGAAGCCTTGCGAGATCCTCAGTAAAGGACCCCAGAGAAACTGACAGGTAACAAATGTGCGTTGTTTGGTGGCCACTGGTTATTGATCAGTGGGAAACTAAAGGGGTCCCTGTTCTGTAGTTCCTCCCCTCCCCCGGCACCAACATCTATTCTTGTGCATTCTTCTGTCAACTGCTTTCTTCCATTAATCAAGCCTGAGCCTTTGAATCTGGCAATACAATGCAAAGTCCATCAAAATATATTTCAAAGTAAAATTGCAAGTCTTGTGGAAGGCTTAGGCTATAGGTAGTCAATAAAAGGCTTCCTGGGCACTGCTCAAACTTGTTCACAGATAAATGAGAAGTACTGACAAGAAGCCAGCTTCAAAAGAGGAAGATTTAAATAGTTTTGAATCTTAAGACACACCTTTGAGAAAGCGGGAGCCCTTACATAATTTTTGTGAGGATTAGCCTCTGTGTAGGAGTGTTGTCATAGTCAGAGGTGAAATAAAGAACGTCATGTTATCATGTTATGTCAGAAAAATTACAATAAATCAATAATTAACTCAGTCCAGTCCACAAATTTAGGCAAAATTCAATATAATCTCTATGTCCCATGTTTTAAATAATGATTTCCATTTAAAATAACTTATTTGCATAATTCTCTCATTTGAAAAGATGAAGCCTCTCTGTCAGCTCTTTCAGTTTTTACATTATTTACTGTGAGGCAGCTCCTGTGTTGAGAGCATCTCTGGTGCCTGCTGCTTCTGGACCACAGTTTCCAAGGCCCTCTGAGTAGGTGAGCAGAGTGAACCTGCACCGCTTTGGGTGTGGATGCTTCCCGACAGCCCGGAATCAGAGAATGGGCTTGGGGGGGAGAGGGCAGAGTCCAGAGTGGCCAGCTTATTTCATCTGTGGCCTCTATGCACCTCAGAGAATGCACAAACTCTATTAGCCATGCCCCTTATACCAGGTGGGAAGGATGGTGGACTTCCCCCATGGGCCGAGATGAACCACGGGTGTTCAACTGTGCAGCTTCTTTTCTGGCCTTGATCTGAGAAGGCTAGCTCTTCTGGAAGACTCTGGAAAGTTCATATACAGAAATGAAAACCCTCCTGTTTTATGTCTGTGTTGGGCCTATGTTGTTCATGGTGCTTCCACCGCCGTTGCTGTTTTGATCCACAGAGGAACGGAGCAAGGTGGTTAGGGGACTGTCTGCTTTCTTTATCTACCAAAGGGGAAAGAGAGTCAAGGTCACATACTCCGCACCCTGACTGGGAGTGGAGAGAGTGAGAGTATAATAATTGCTATTATTAAGGCAGCTCCCATTTATAGTGTCTACTCCCTACCAGGCACTGCGCAGTTGGTCACAACACTGTCAAGTTGGTATTTTTACCTTGTTTCAGGTGAAAAGTAAAAGTAGACGTAGGTGTGTTGCTTGCTGCTCACCACGCAGCAAGCAACATTTAAGTCCTGCTTTACCTGACTCCAACACCTTATTCTCTCTCGTATCATGTGGTGTTCCGACAGTCATTTCTGCTCCATCAATCTTGTGTCCAGAGCAGTTGGCAAGGTCCCCAGAGGATGCTTGTACGGAGTCAACAATCTTGATTTACAGTACCTCCCGAGACTGACTGACTGAGAGCATTGGATTGAATTAAGAAACCTTGTTTATTGTGCTGCAGTGGGGACCAGGTTCTAGCTATTGAATAATCATGATAGTAATTGTCCAGTATGGTGTGCTGGTACATGCTTGTAATCACAGTTCTCCAGATGCCACAGCAGGAGGATCCAGAGCCAGGCCATCTTGGGCTACATGGAGAGAAACCCCATTTTAATACAAAATTAGTATCTATATTGCTTTATATTGCTGCTGTAACAAATCACCACAAACTTTGAAATTCAATAAGCTTATTGTACGATTATGTATATCAGAGGTCTAACAGTCTCACTGGACTAAGATAAAGAGGTCAGCAAGGCTGTATTTCTTTCCGCAACTCCTAGGGAACTTTTTGCCTTGGGTTTTCCAGCTTCAAGGGGTTACCAGCATTCCTGGCTTATGGCCCCTCCTGCATCTTCAAATCCTGAGCTGTTGTATCATACATACATATATACATATATATGTGTGTGTGTGTGTGTGTGTGTGTGTGTGTGTGTGTGTGTGTGTGTCTCCCCTGCTCCTCTTCTGCCTCTTTTTCCATGTCTAAGACTTTTTGATATTTACATTGGCCACTGGGTGATTCAGACAAGAGTAATCTGTCTCCAGGTGCTTAACTCAGTTATAACCTATGAAGTTCCCTTCATAGTGTTAGGTTACATGTTCACTGTCCTGGGAATCAGCAAGTGGACATCTTTGTGAGAGAGAAGGTGCAGGTGCAGGCATCTCTATCTCTGTTTGGTGGCATGAGTTGGCAGCTCATGTTTATTCTGCGCAAAACTAATTCTACCCTACTTCCCCAAACTCATTGCTACAGCAGAGTACTTTAGCCTTTGGTCAATACTCTAGTGCCTCGAGGGACTCTAGAGTCTTGATCAGGGTCTTCTGGATAGCCAGTTGGGGTAAAGTGCAGGGAAGTAAGGAGGTGACTGAGTCGGAGCTGTGTCCTTAAACTTGGGCTCTCGTGTTAGCTCACCGAGTGCAGTGAGACAGATTGCGTTGGCTTGTACTTCTGATTTTCTGTAGGAGTGAGCATTCCCACCCACCTCCAGAGCGTCTAGAATCTCTATTTTATAATGCATGTTCTAAAGGAACATTTTCACACATGTGCACACAGTAGAAAAGCAAATATAATATGGAGGAGTGCCATGGGCTTAGTGATGGAGGAGATGAAACCATATGCACACACAGTCTTAGAAGAATGTGCACGGACGTCTCCTCCTGGAACCAGGTTCCAGTTCTGACCCCTTGCCTGACACCTCCTGCCCTTCTCTGAGGACACTCTGAGCTTCTGCAGTTCCTTCAGGTTTGTTTTCCCAGTGCCAGGTCCAAGGAAGGGAGTAAATCTGATAAGCTTAGCCTGGGAGCCAGGGCAGATCTTTCTTTTTTTTCCTAGTTGCTTTTCTTAACTTTTTGTTGACATATTTTTTGTGAATGTTAAGATAACACTGGTAATTATGGCACCAAGATGGGCCTATATCCAGCAGCATTTGTTTAAGCTCTGGAAGCATGCAGCAAAGCCACACTGTGGTTGGCACTATGTTCTAATGCCTGTCGCTGGGCAGAAATCTTAATACGGGTACACTTGTTTCTGAGTTGCTGTGACAGTCTCCCACGCACGGGCGTTGAAAGCCTGTGAGATGTTCCATGGTACGTTTAATTATCTTTAAACAGCGATTTCTGTTTGCTTTGATGCAAAGTATGAATCACATTTCTTATAAAAAGATTATTTTTTAAATGGGGGGATGGGAAAGAAGCAAAGCAGACCTCCCCTGACCTAACATTATCACTGTGCATTTTACATTTTCTTGCTATGTATTGCATGTCTGTGGTCCCCTTCCCTCCAATTCATGTGTTGAAACCTCAGTTCCTAGTGAAATGGTATTAGGAGGTGAGACTCAGGTCCAGGTAGAGTCACCAGGGCAGGGCTCATATGAGGGGCTTGGTAGCCTTGTAACAATTTGAAGAGATCGGAGCTAACTCTTGGTTATATGAAGAAACAGTTTGAAGATGGTTGTCTGGAAACTGGGAAGCAGGCTCTCAGCAGACATTGGACCTCCCAGCATCTTGACGTTGGCTTTCCTAGCCTTCAAAATTTCAGAAGTGTTTGTTGTTTAAACCAGGAGTCTATGTGTTTCTGTTATAGCAACAAACAGATATTTTCAGCTTCTAATTTTTGCAAACGAAGCTGGGTGTGGTGGCACCTGCCTGTAAACCCAGTATCCCAGCACTTGCGAGGGTTAGGAGTTCAAGTGTAACTAAGGTACATAGTGAAGTTGGAGATCAGCTTGTGCCACATAAGACTGTCTCAAAATACAAAAATAAAATAGAATAGATTTTGAAAACATGGAGTATTTTTAATAAAATGAGATGTTTCTATGCAGAATATTTTATAATCTTTATTCACTTGATATTTTATAAAGTAATTTTATGTCATTAAATAATTATTTCTAGCATCATTTATTTTTAACATTTTAAATGGCTACATAACTTTATTAACATGTTTTAAAATATTTATCATTATGCATGTACATTTGTACACGTGTATGTGCATACATGTGCATGCACATTTGCATACCATGACGTGTGTATGTGACTGTGTGTGAGTATGTGTGTGAAATATGCATGTGAGTGTGTGTGTGTGTGTGTGTGTGTGTGTGCATGTCAAAAAAACCCAACTTTGCAGAGCTCATTCTTTCTTTTTAACTTTATATGGGTTCTGAGGATTGAACTGAAATCATCAGACTCTTAACACAGCCACTCTGCCTGCTGAGCCATCTCACCAGCCCTTTGCGTTTTACCAAATCTACTTAGTCTAAGTTTTTTGACATTTAGCTTGTTTCTAGTTTATCCTAGATCATATTCATTCTGGTTATCACTGACCACATTCACCATTATTTCTTTAAAATAAATTTCTAAATGCACTTGTATTCAAAGGGTTGCAGAATTCTAGGCCTTTTGATACATGCGTTACCCTTGCCTCCACATCATGTTCTCTTGGTGTCCCTGCCTCCCTCTCCACCATGCAGGGGGATGAAGAGACACATGATTCTGGCTGAGCATGGTGGTGATTCATGGCAATGTGGATCACTGATTGGAGGATATAGGCAGATTCTTCCTGAGCTGGAATCTGAGTCACAGTGATCCTGTGGTTGCGGTCACATCCAGAGCTGTGACCCTTTCAGTAGTGACCACTTACTTTCTTGCTGTACTCTTTGAGAATTGCCCCGTGTCTGAGATGCCATGTGATGCTCCGGACTTTGCCTGATGCAGTGATACATTCTCAATCGTGTAAGATCAGAAATAAGGCACTTTGGGGAGTTCTGAGGGCCACATAGGTATAGTGGGAAAGCATCTCCGGTCATTGTCCCTGGCTTGTCATCCTTCTCTCTGTGAGGGGGTCTTTTCCTCACAGGAGAAATCAGCAGTGGTCAAAGTGACCAGTTTAACCACCCACTGACTTCTCATCTTCTGGGTGTAGAAAGCGGCCGGTCTCTTAAAATTGGTATCGGTTTTCACTCACATTTAGGACACCCATAGAAACAGCTTCTGGTCAAGTGGCATACTGCACTTGTCACATAGAAGGTACTAGTTTGCATAAGCAAATAACCCCTTTGTAATCATTTTGTAAATTATCTTTGGCCTGCTGGGAGACTGCTCAGTGGGCTCCTCCACAAACTCTGCTTAATGAGATAATTCTTCCTCGGATTTCTGTGGCCAAAGACAGGCTCACATGCTGTCTCTTTATAGGCCATTTTTATAATGCTTGATTAATGCTCTGTTGCTAATGTCCCATATAAGACCCAGATCGCTAGCCTTACTGATTTGTTTCTTAAGAGTACAGGGCCAGCAATCATGTTTATGGGTTCTGGTGCCCAAGCCATGCAGTGTAAGAGCTTGCTCTTGAATCTTTGGGAAACGTGAGCAGAGGAAGTTTGAACATAGGCTGCGTGTGCGGCAGTGTTTTATGCCAGCTGAGAAGTACAGTAAATTTTGCTGAATTGTCCCAGTATGAGAAACATTTCCATTTCCATTTTCTTTTGAGTTTTTTTTTTGTCTTATTTTGCTTTTGTTTTTTGAGAAGAGTTCTTCCTCTGTAGCCCAGGCTAGCCGTAGTTCCCCAAATGCTGAGACAATGAGTTTAAGCCCCCACCCTAGCTTCAGTTTTCATTTTATTAGTTGGTTGATATTAGAATTCATATTTTCTGAAGAGATGCAGCGTTTGCATTTGCAGCATGGTATGTATGTATCGGGATACTTACATCCTGTCCTTTGGCCCTATGCTAGAAGGTTTAAGGATGGTCTTTGGGGTCAGGCGTAGAGCTAAGTTATAGCTAAATGCCTGGCCTCCCGGGGGTCTGATGCTGATCCCTAGCATTGCTGAAAAACAAAAATTTAAAACAAACCCAACACCTAGAGGATCATCTTTTTCATGCTGAACATTTTGGCTATTAATAACTACCCAGTAATTATTGCTTGAAACCAGCATTATGAAAAACCAAAATAACATGCTTATCTAAGCCGGCTTTGTTGGAAACAGGAAAGCATTTAAAGTTCTTATTTACTAATAATTTATTTTGGAAGAAATGGCATCATTTTTGTTAGCTATCTGCTAATTCTTTTGCTTCTCCTTTTCCTGAGACAGGATTTCATGAAGCCCAGGGTAACCTCAAACACTGTGTAGCCAAAATGTCTTTGAGCTCTCGATCTTTTTGCTTCTGCCTCCCAAATACTGTGGTGAAAGGCGTGTGCTGCTATGCTTGGCTTTGGTCTACTAACTCATTTAAAAAAAATATTTATTTGAATGTATGCATGTGACCACATACACATGTGCCACAGCAAGTAGGGAGGTCAGGGGACATTTGGTGGAAGTGGCTCTCTCCTTCTGCCATATGGGTAACAGGGATTGAACTCAGACTGTTAGATTTGGTTTGGTGAAACTTGTTCATAAGTTCAGATCTGGGGAGGTGGAACCAGGTTTCCTTCTGCTCTCTTGCTAGTCAGTCTGGCCTCATAGCTTGCTAGTCAGTCTGGCCTCATAGCTTGCTAGTCAGTCTGGCCTCATAGCTTGCTAGTCAGTCTGGCCTCATAGGCAAGCCCCAGATCCCACTGAGAGACCCTGTCTCGAAAAACAAAACAAAATGAAACAAACCAAACCCAAGATGGATAACACCTAAGGAACATTTGAGCAATGACAGGTAAGATTGACTTCTGCTTTTCACACACATATACACGCACACACACACGCACACATGCACAGGTACATGCAAGTACATACATGAACATGCATACAATAATAATAATAATGAGACAAAGATGAAAACCACTCTGCGGCTCTTTCTATGCAAACCCTCTGCTTCATCAGGCTAGCTCTCCTGGTCTTCCCAGATCATCTCCTAGCATTCCCTGCAGGGGAGGGGAGTGCCTTTGTTGGTAGACAGCATCTTAGCCTTGTAATGGTCTGAGAAGGAGCTGCTTAGCTTGTTTCCTTTCTGTTTCTTCTCTATCATGGTAGAGTTGAGAGAAAAGGCACTGGCCAGGAGGTGTAGTGGGGGAGTCCTGTATCTTCTCGGGACTGTTAGTTTGTATTCTTTGAGTTACTGAGTTGCTTGAGGAATCTGTGTTTGCCCTGGCAGAGAAGATAAGGGATTCCAGAAATTCTTGCTGCCTTTTCCCAGATAGCTGGCTACATTCCCCTGTTCTACTTGACCCCTTAAAGAGGCCTGGGGGCAGGAGACGGCTGAGCTCAGATTGATTCTGAAATTGACCTCTTTGTGTTTGTCATCTGCTTTTGATTCTTTTGATCAAGATTTATTGACCAATTACAATAATGGTGATAATAATAATTATTGTCCTTGCAATTGCACCATTCATTTATACTCAGCACTCGCCTATTCATTTAGAATTAGGTAATGTAAGCTAAAGGGTCTGTGTAGATTCTGGCTTGTGATTTTTGCTCAGCTAATAGATTTTATGTCACTGCTTCTCACAGAGAGGGGCTGATTGTTCCCTTGAAGGGAATAGTTGGGGGTATTCAAACAATAGCTTTTTTTTAACTGAGAATGTAACTCAGTGGTAGTGTGCTTTTCATGTGTAAAACATGCATGTGTGCACACACACACACAGTGGTTCTAAGTGCGATATAAGATTAGCATTGTCAGACTCACCTGGGAGTGTGCTAGATATGTAGTCTTGGGCTGTTCCCAAGACCCTGGATATGGGACTTAACAAGATGTGTTATAACAGGTCCTTCAAGGGGTTCTGATGTTTGCTTGTTATATTATGTAAATCATTGCCTTGATTTCTTTCCAGATTTTTGTTTGTTCTTGTTTTTGAGACAGAATCTTCCTATGTAGCTCAGGCTAGCCCCAACCTTGTGATTCTTCTGTTTCACCCTTCTAAGTGCACAGGAGTTTGGGGATTTGTATAATGCCAGTATGAAAGTTGACATTCTTTTAAAAACTGTTTATTTATTGTGTGTGTGACATATGCTGTGGCATGTTTTTGGAGGTCAGAAGACCACTTGTGGGAGTCTATGCTTTCCTCCCACCATGTGGATACCAAGAACTAAACTTAGACTGTCACACTTTGGCACAAGCACCTTTATATTCTGAGTCAGCCCACCCAGCCCTGGTCGTTGGCACTCTGAAGATGATTCTGTTGGATGGGGAAAGGCTCTGGAAAATTCTCCAAGGGTTTGTATGGGTTCTCTGCTGCTGTCAGCTGGATGGAAAGGTGACATTTTGAGCAGAGCATGAGAAAGACCTAGTGGAGTAGGCCAGAAGGGATAGACTGGGGACCACAGGACGAGAGCTATGGGTAAGATGTGTTAGCTCAACTAGAGGAAGAAGGAACCTCAAAGTCTGGTCAAGGATCTACTCTGCCACTGGCCTTTGATAGTGGGTCTATCTTAAAATATCAGTGTTTACCAGCCAGGGCACCTTTCTGTTTCTTTTGGGTGATTTTGCATCTGCTGTGTTTGCTTTTTCAGCTTGATGCTCAGTGGAAGTCCTGAGGTCCTTGTCCTGGGGCCTAGCACACTGAGTCTTTATACTGTCTACAGCCCCTGAAGTTAGCTGGCCTGGTTTCTCTGCCTTCCAACTACCACTTATGAATATCAAGGAAGTGTCGATGTGTGAGGAGTCAGCTAGTCACAGCTGATGACATCACTATGATGAGAGTTCAACTTGACTTTTTGAGAATCCTCAGTGTCTTGTTAGGATTGTTCTAACCCTGGGAGTGTTTGAATTGTAACAGAAAAAGATGACCCTAGGATTCCAAGGAAATTAAGGAATAATGCTGAAGTGGCCAAAGCAGAGCTCTAGCCGGCACCCTATGGCGTGTTCTGTCGTAACAGGGGTGCTAGATCCCCCACTTTACATTTCCTTATCAACAGGTAGCGGAGGCTGGCCTTGAACCCTTGATGCTCCTGCTTCCACTCCTAGGTGCTGGAACATCTGGCTTAGATGTCCCACTTTAGGTTAACTTTAACAACAGGTTGTCTATTGTACATGGGCTTAAGATGGATTTGAGGACTCTTCCAGGCTGAAGAAGAGGCCAGCAGAGGTGATGGGAAGTAAGATTCTGTGCCACCTTACACTGGCGCATCCACCCTGGCTCTCATAGCTGTTGGACATGGAGCTGTTGAAACTTCTCTAAAAGAGATCAAAGAGGAATGGGTGAAGGCTGGGAAGGAACTAGACAAGCAATCAAGTCAGAGTGGAGGGAGGAGAGAGTGTTGGAGAATCTATGCTTGTGGATAATATTAATTTGTTTCCTTTTTTATCATTTCATAAATGTTTGTCTGTCTTGCTGACTAGCAGACAAGACTGCGAATTCCCACAGCTTTCATCTGTATCTGTTTGGGTTGTCTGTTCCTTTCCCAGATAACTCCCCAAAGAATCTCACCTGCTTTTGGAAGGGAAATGGAGGAAAGGGGTGCATCTTAGAAATGAGGCCCTTGTTCCACAGCCTGGGGTCATCCTTTCCTCACTCTCTGGTACCTGTTAGAAGCTCCTTTTGTTGTTCCGTTCTCTGAGTCCAGACATTTCTCTTCCTTCCTTCTTTCCCCCCTCCCTCCCTCCCTCCCTCCCTCCCTCCCTCCCTCCCTCCCTTTCTTCCTTCCTTCCTTTCTTCCAGATTAAGACATTACTTTTCTGTCTGAGCTCTTGGCAAGTTTGCCTGGAGAACCAAGGCAAAAAAGCTGGCAGCTTACTGGAGTGTGACTTAGCTGTGAAGGCTGCCTGTCTCACAAGCTCTGCGGAGATCCAGGACTGACACTTCAGCAAGTGTCACATAACACGGTGCTTGAACGAGAATCCCAGACATATTGTTCTGTTTCCCTTCTCCCATCTGCATCATCCTTTCTTCCTTCAGTGTGCATGTGTATGTGTCATATGTGACATGTGTGTGCATGGAGGACATCCAGTGTCCTGCTCTATCACTCTCTGCCCTAGTCCCTTGCTCCTTGGAGACAGGCTGGCAGCCAGCAAGCATCAGTGCTCTTCCTGTCTCCATCCCATGGCACTTGGGTTACAGACATGCACCTGCTGCCATGCCTGGCTACTTACAGGGGTACTGGTAATTTGAACTTGGGTTCTCAGGTTTGTGCACCAAGCTCTCCTATCTACTAAACCATCTTCCCAGCATACCCCTGTCATTTTCTCCCTGCCCCCCAACAACTTATCTTTCTATAGCCTAAACTGGCATGCAACTCCCTCTGTAGTTCAAACTGGCCTTAAGCTTGCAGCCAGCCTCCTGCCTCAGCTTCCCAAGTTCTGGTTTTCTATGTGTAATCTACCATGGCTCTGTTTTTCAAACATAATTTTTCAATTTCCTGATGATCACTTCCCTGGATTGTCTCCTAGCTAGTCCAGACCTTTCTCATCTGTTAAAATGAAGAACTCAGCCATTACTGCTTTTCTGGGGTGGGGAGTCTTCTGTGTTGCCCAGGCAGGTTTGTGGGTTTGCTCTGTCTGGCACGGGTTGTTGAGAACTTGGCTGGGCCTTGCCCTGGGTGGGCCCTTCTCCGCCTGAGGAGTCTTCCCCCTGTTGAAGAACCTCAGTTCCTTAGCACCCTCTTTTGAGTCCTTTTCCACAGAGTGCTGTGCTTTCTTCTTCCCCACTGGTTTTGTAACTGTGGAAAAGTTTTCTTGCAACCTTTTGGATTTATGCTGTGTTCCAGGGGGTGCTTAGGAATGAAAACGGTCCTTTTTTTCCCCTTAAATGATCTCATAGATCTTCAAAAGAATCACATAAAAACTGCTCCCGGGGCTTGGCAAGGTTGTCCACGTTCCCTTTACCTCTGGTCTGGGATTGCGGGACTGAGATGGTGTCTTGCCAACAGCCCTTGGCTGTCCTTGGGGACAAGGATGGAAAGAGAAGAAGGGGAGGTAGGCGGGGGGACTGGAATGCTTTGAGAAAGCAGAGCTATGTTTTTATCCTTGAGGTATTTGAAACTGGGTTGGCATACTGTGTCCTGAAAAAAAAAAAGAGCGTGTTTTCTGCAGCAAGAGTTGGCTGTTGACCATGTCTTGGAGCATTGCTTGGGTGCATGGTGTCAGGCCGAGCCCATTGCTCTCAGCAGTCTGTTTGGGCTGGGATTTCTGTGCTCCACACAACTGGTAGAGGAAATGCCAGATACAGTGTTGTTCACTGAGTTCAGAAGGCTGCCCCTGAGCTCAGATGTTCTGTGATTTTTTTTTTTTGGTAAACATTACTGTTTCCTGTCTAGTATATTAGTATAGGATAATTAACTAAAGAGCCCTCTTTCAATTCACTGAGGTCATACGTAAGGTGTTTGGTGTGGTACCTGCTGGATGCTGTGGTAGGTGGCTGTAAACCCAATACTAGGAAGTAGGAGAAAGGAAGACCCCTGAAGCTTGCTGGCCAGACAGTCTAGAACTAGAGAATGTCAAGTTTAGTGGGAGACTCTCTCTTGAAAATAAAGTGAACAGCATTGAGGACTACATCTTCACACAGGTACCAGGATTACAGGCTTGTATTAGCATGACCATGCCTGGTTCTATTTCCTTCCGTTTCCCTGACTGTGTGAGCATGGAGCAGGGTTTACTCTTCCATGAGCCCCTTGTACTTTTTGCTCCTATCACCATCCTTCAACTACCAGGTGGCTCTCTCTCTCTCTCTCTCTCTCTCTCTGTCTGTCTGTCTATCCATTCTCTCAGACTCTTGAAAGTCCTGGTGACTCCATTTTAACCATCACAGTCCACCATATATAGTATCTGGCTATGCCACTGTCAAGCTAATCCGACTATCAGACTCAGGGGGTAATGGAACAGCCTTTGGCATCATACAAACGTGGCGCTTTGAAGACAGTGTCAATGCCTGAGTATCTTGTTTGGTTCGGTTCGATTACAGTTCTTTCTCTGCTGTCATGTTGAGACATCAGTTCTTTGCTGAGTAGAGAGGTGGCGTCTCTTCCAAGAATTCTCTTGTACTTGCAAAAGGAGCCTTGCTCAAGGAACCACAGGACTGAGATACAGAAGGGACTTGATGCTGGAATCTTTTGTCTCCTCCTGATGATTTCCCCCCACTATTTGAAGAGTTCACACCCCTCCAAAGGCTGGAAGGAAAGTGTGGTAAAATAAGACCCTTTCATCTGGAGGGAAACTCACAAAGGAGACAGGAATGACTAATGGCACAGTGAATCTGACCCCACTTACAGCTCACACCTGAAGACCCACAAGGCCTTCCTTCTTTATTGGGGTTGTTGGTATCAAGCTGTTTCTCAACCAAACTATAACTTCTTAATAGGTTCAATTGACCTTAATTGAGACCAGATGTGCAGCAAAGAACTCTGTCTTCTGAAGGGATTTCAGGTATGACCTTCTGGGTACGATGACTCAAGCACTTAAAAACTGAGACAGGAGGACTGATATAACTTTAAAGGCAGCCTAGGCTACAGAGTGAGACCCTGTTTCAGAAAAAGAAAAAGGAAGCTATGGTGTGCAACACATAGTAATTGATTTGTTAGTGTTTGGGACTGTGCCTGCCCTCAGGAATGTGTGGCCTGATCTGGGCCACACTGCAGTGGCAGTCTGTGTGTGTGTGTGTGTGTGTGTGTGTGGCAGGGGTGGGGGACCAGGGGATATGACGGGCTTGAGGTGATATCTAATGGCAGGTGATGGTGCCAGCACTCAAGGGTGAGCTGACAGGAAACAGGGGCAGGAGAGATGCTACATGAACCTCCTGTGGCCATGTCAGCTGTAGAAGGTCAACTCTAGGACAGATAAAAATGAAAAGATGGACACATGCAGTTAGCATATTCTATTATAAAATCAACATTTAAGTATCACTAACTTTATAGACTAGCAGTGGTTTGGGGGAACAGACTCCCTGGCCCTTAGCAGGTGGCAAGGAGACATTTATTGCATGAACAAATCTAGGGTACAGTATTGGGGGCCCCACCATGTTTTGACCTTTTCTTTGCTGTACCTACCCCAGCTCCTTGTTTAGGCAGTAACTTTTCATGTTCTGTGATCAGAAAACTTTCCAGAGTGACTAAGATGGAGTTTCTGGGCTGCTTTCCTTTCTTCTCCTATTCCTTTTGAGGAAGAGCCCGAAGAGCTACTGGTATGTAGATATTTACTGACAAGTACATAGAAATAAACGTTTGGGGGCAGAGTCCATGTGTTTAAGTAATAATTAACTGTCGGTGGCACTGCCTTGGGTATTTTTTACAAAGGCTTAAGAAACAGTCCTCCCTCAGGGAGAGTTTTTAGGCCAACGCAAAGGCCATGCACAGACAAACTTGAACAATGATGTTCGGAGCAAACTTGATGAAACAGCGGGAAAACCTCCTGGTTTTGTGTAGCCATGTTTAACCTTGTCCTTTGATGTTTTCCTGTTCAGTGGAGGGCATATACATAGGGGTGGGTGTCCTGCCCAGTGAGGGGGTTGGAACTGAGATTCTTGCCAGTGGCCACACAGGCCACGGTGGTTTCCTACTGTGGATGATCTCAGTTGGCAATTTTCAGGTCTGAGTCTATGTAATGAACAAGTGAATTGAGCCTGCTCTTGTCTAAAAAGTAAGGTAAGACCTAAGTGAAGCACCTTTTGCTTGAAAGCCTGTGGAGGAAGAGTCTGGACACAAATGAGCTGGGAGGCTCCTCTTATCCAGCTGTTTTAAGGCCCGGGAGAGGGAAAATACTTGTTTTTGCTCACTCAGGATCAGGCCCACATAGTCGGATTTTCTTTAGACTGTCAGGTCCCGAGTAAAGACACAGAGACGTCTTACTAAGTATGAAAGCTTGGCCTTAGCTTAGGCTTGTTCCCAATTAGCACTTAAAACTTAAATTAGCCTGTTTCCATTAGTCTACATTCTATCACATGACTTGTTACTACTCCTTGGTATCATATGCCCGACTTCTTCCATGTCAAGCTGGTGAATCCTAGGTGCCTCAGATTCTTCCCAGAGTTCCCATCTCTGCCCGAAGACCTGCCTATTCTCTCCTGATTAACTATTGGCTGGTTAGCTCTTTATTAATCCATTAAGAAGGTGCCTTAGGCAGATGAGGTAAAACAGACACATCTTCACACAGTGTGATCAAATATCCTGCAACAGGCCCATAGGCTGGGGTTGCTGAAATCCTGTCTAGAGTTCTCGTCCCACTACCAAGCTCTGTCGCCGATGTCTAAGTGAGCAAGCAGAGATGCCTGGGCCTCGTGTGCCCCAGAGCCCAGGACTAAAGCACTTGCCTTCCTGGATCCTTCCCTGACCCAACTGTACTTGCATCTCAGTGTCTGCAGGTTAGCTTGTGTTCCCAGGTAACTACTCTTCCGGGCTATGCCTGCTTGGGCACCATGAAGAGGGACAGAGTCTCCACCAGGCTGCCCTTAGGGTTTCAAAGTTCTGCTGCTGCTATTGGATTCTGCACTCACCTCCTCCAGGTTTGACCTAGAAGGCATTTTAAGAAGCTATGCGAGAAGGATGAGCCAAGGGTGTGGGAGAGAGTGACGCTCATATCGCGGCTTTGGGAGGGACCAGGGGAGCCAGGGTGAGAATGATGTCTTAATCACACTGTGAGCTGTCAAGCCTATAATCTTTCCTGATACTTCTTATGTTCCAGTCACCAGAGGTATCTACATATGAACCAGAAGCTAGGACTAAGACTCTGTCTGCTCCTGGTGAAGCTGCCTTCAGTCTAACCTTTGTGTTCCTGTCCTGGGCAAAAGGAGTGGGTATAGTAACTGACATCTAAGGGAGTTGATTCAGGCATTTCTAGGTGGCTTTTTAAGAAAGTCAACCCAAAGTCAGTCCCCCAAGAGACATCTGAAAGCAGTTTAGGGTTCTGGGTTATCCTTGCTGCCATGACTTCTGAGACAATGGGTCCCAGGGGCCGAGGACACTTTATTTCTCCTTGTAGACATTGGGAATGCACATGCCACATTGTATTTTCCCTACTCAGCTTGGATTTATTTTTTTCAATGATTCACTTATTAAGCTGATGCTTACTGAGTCCCTTCCCTGTGTCACCCTTGGGTCCTGAGAGAGCTGCGACAGACTTGGCTTACCCCTTGCCTGCCCTCTGAGCTCACACAGGACCTGCAGGACACTGTCTGGCCAATTCCACTTTGTTAAGATGCAGCCTCTGAGGCCAGAAAGGAAGATGTCGTCCCCAACGAGGCCATGATTTGTGGCCATGTTTTCTCTGCTGGCAGGTAAGCAGTTGGAAGGCAGAATTAGCCTAATGCTCCGCAAAGAATAGTCACACAACTAATGACTCATCAATTAAATATGGCAGATATCCCTTACAGCACCATTTAGAGAAGTTTCTGGCTTCCTGCCTTGAGCACCTAAGACTTGGACATTTCCCGTAGTTCACCAATAGCAGTTTCAACTGTCATTTGACCATCAATGTTCCTTCTATTTCTAGAATTGTGTGGGTCTCAAAGCGGGAGACAGGGTGACTTTACTCTTTCAACAGAAACCTACAAAGCTATCATTAAAGAAAGGATAGGGAGAAGGGTCAGTACCAATTGTAGACTGTGCTAGGCTGAGCTGCTCTGTACCAGTTATTGCCCACACTGGTTTAATTTTCTCTTTTAAACCTTTATAAGGCTCTGTAGATGGTGTCATCCCCACTTTACTGAGACTTAGCAACAGGTAACAGGCAGAGCTGGCTGAAGTTTCTGTCCTAGGTTTTCTACCCTGATTGCCAACCTAACAAGTGGACAGGGAGGTGAAATCACAGGCTTGAGCGGTTCCCAGGGTTTCTAAAAGGACTGCTCGGGACAGTGGAGCTTTTGGAGATTCTACAGTTGAGCCTAGGTGTATGCGCATGCGTGCGTGCGTGTGTGTGTGTGTGTGTGTGTGTGTGTGTGTGCGCGTGCACGTGCGTGCGCATGCCTCTGTATATGTGTGTGTTTATCTTTGTAAATTCTCCAGTAAATTCACCCTGACTGATTGCAGAGAAACTCAGTTTAACATTTAATATTTTGTGGTTAAAACACATAATTTTGGATTTGATGACAACTGCAGTGGACATGACCTAATTATTTAATTTACCACTTGAAATCAGAGACTATTAATTCTGTATGCAAATGTAGAGTGAGTGAAATGCAAGTTAATGCTTCAGTCCTAATGTCCAGAAAGCAGTTGATACCCACGGCAACAGGTACTGGTGAAACCAGAGTGTATGCCCTGAGATGGGCACTGCTTGTTACTGGGGTGGCTTTCAATGTGAGGTCTTGGGAACTCAACTCACTTGTGCAATTTTTCCATCTGTGCACTGGGTGAAGAAATCATGTTCCTGTTGCCACCCCCATTCCAGGGCTACTTTAGCAAGCTGAGGTGTTCACAAAGAGTAGAGAGCTCTCTCTGTCTCTCTCTCTCTCACTCTCTCTCTCTCTGTCTGTGTGTGCGTGTGTGCGCATGCACATGTGTTTCACTAGGCCCAGAGTGCAGCATACAGCCATCTCCTGAGCCTTACTTGGGATCTGATGAGGACACAGGATTACCCTGCCACATCTTAAAACTTCACTTCCTACAAGACTGTTCAGAAACAAGAAAGGCACTCTCTGTTACTCTGGGGTCACAGGCCACTCACCCTTTGTCCTAGTTAAAGTTTCTGTTGCTGTGAAGGGACACCATGACCATACCAACTCTTACAAAGGAAAATGTTTCATTGGGACTGGCTTACAGTTTCAGAGGTTTAATCTATTATCATCATAGCAGGACACGGCAATGCAAAGGTGGACATGGTGCTGGAGAAGGAGCTGAGAGTTCTTGACCTGCAGGCAGCAGAAGGAAAGACTGTGTGGCACACTGGGTGAAGCTTGAGCATATGAGACCTCAAACCCACCCTCCATAGTGACAATTCCTCCAACAAGGCCACATCTCCTAATAGCGCCACTCCCTATGGGCCAAGTATTCAAACTTGAGTCTATGGGGGCCATTGCTATTCAAACCACCACACCTTTACAGGAAAGTGAGTTAAGGAAAATCTGTCCCAAGGACTCCTATATTTTATGAGACTCTGGACCTTTGACATTGGGGAACAGAGAAGATTATCTTCATAGAGTTTTGAAACATGGGGCTTCTGTTGCTCTGAGATTCCAAAAGTGCTGCAGTATGTAGTTCAGAGTGATGCTGCCTCCAATAGGGAAGGATGACTTGTGGAGAATCGGGGGTCTCCACAAAGAAGGAAAGTATCTTTGGCGGAGTCTCAGGTCCTGATTAGCATCCTTCCCCTCCCAAGAAGAAGAAATAGGATCTTAGGCTATATTAATCAAGATGCTTATTTAGGACAAGAGAGATGAAATTCCCATTTTCTTGACACAATTTACTTCCTACACTTGGAGTATTGTAATGAGACAGAACAGCATATTTTAGAGGGTAACAACATATTAGAACATGTTCAGAGAAGAATTAAAGAACCCATTCTGGTCTATGAGCATGGGAGAGGTAGGGTAGTAACTTTAATGTCAGGTTAAGGCCATTGGTACATCCATGTAGAAAATGTACCAGAGATGCTTACAGTGGAGTTATGAGACTTTAACCTGAATGCCTTAAGGACAGGGGAATATTTAATATAAAGAGAACTGCCATTTTGTTGTTCATTTTTTTCTTTATAATTGAAGTATTATATGATCATGGCAAAATATTTGATGAGTAAAAAAAAGTGAAAAACAGAACACCAGTAATATCTATACAGAAGCAGCCACCACTTGCTTTTGATACAATGTTTTCTGTATTTTGTCTTTTTCTTTTTCTACAAAGTTAAAATCAGAACATAGGCACTTTGAATCCTTTTATGCCTGATCATAGGCAAAATATTTAACGTTAAATTTACTCACTTATGGAAAACATACATTTTAATGGTTTCATTAAAAATTCATTAGTATTTTATCCTAAAGCTGTGGAGTAATTTTATCTAATCATTTCTTCCAAGGTGGCTCATTAAGTTTATGACCTAGTTTGTCCTTTTATAGTAAACTTTATCATTAATAAATTTTTGCATGCATTTCAGAATATTTCCTTGAGTGTGTCCTAGAATCTAATGTCCAGACATATCAAGAACAATTAAAATTTGTTGAAAGGCCAAAATATAAGAAGGACTTAAAACTCTTGATATGCATTGCTATGTGGTTTCACAAAAATACCTAATTTTTGTTTTGTGTTAATTAGATGCTTTCCTCCAGAAGCTGGAGATGCTTGGATGCGAAGAGCACTGGATGCTCTTCCAGAGGCCATAGGTTTGAATCCTAGCACCACTCTTCTGGCCTCTGCAAGTACCAGGACACACATGGTACACATAACAAACATGCAGGCAAAACACTCATACATGTAAAGTAAAAATAAACAGATCTTTAAAACCAGCTTTTCTTCAAATAATCAGAAGACCTAACTTTAGCTGGTTTGGATAAAAAGAGCACTACTTGCCTCTAGTCCCAGCACTCTATAATCACAATATTTGGGAAGCTGAGGTAAGAGAATCACAGGTTTCATGCTAGTCTAGGCTACATAGTGAGACCTTATCTCAAATATTAAACAAACAAAACCCAAACCCCAACAAAAATTCAGGAATATACTGTCTTTATTAGCAGATGTAATGCTAGTTTAAGCTTTCCATGTTGTTGGATAAAGGGGCTCAAATAATATTAACAGAATTCTCTGTTCTTCCCTTACAGATACAGAAAGGACTTGTTGGGTATGAAGTGTTCATGTGGCCTTGTGCAGGGTAACTGTAGCTGAACTTGAGTCAGCAAGCAGTCTGAGTCATGTAGTGTGAATCCATCAGAGGAAATGCCCAATCCTTTGCTTCTAATAGGTCTGCCTTCTTGACATGAACAAAGGTCTATGAGTTAAAGGAGGTGCAATGCTGGACCTTCTAGTGTTGTTCATTGGGCTATCCATCTCATGCTTGTTTGCCTATCTGCCCACTCATCCAGCCATGAGGATGGACTTGAGGGAGCCCTGGACCAGGAATTAGAGGTGTGGGTTCTAATCCAGGTCCCCACACGGTTCCATGCCTTAATTTCATTGACCAAAGCATAGAAAGGAACAGTTTTCTTCCTGGAGTATGTCCTCCAAGATATTCCTCCTCCCTTCCTCTCTCTCTCTGCTTCCCTCTCTCTCTCCCTTCTTCCTTCCTTCCTATCTCCTTTCCTCCATCCCTCTCTCTCCCTTCCTCCTGATATGGGATTCCTCTCTTTATGCTGTGAATACCATTGGTGAATAAAGAAACTGCCTTGGCCTGTTGATAGGGCAGAACTTAGGTAGGTGGGGGGAGGGAACTAAACTGAATACTGGGAGAAGAAGGCCAAGTCAAAGAGAAGCCATGGAGCCTCCACTGGAGACAGACACGCCAAAACTTTGCTGGTAGGCCATGACCTCGTGATGATGCACAGATTAATGGAGATGGGTTAAATTAAGATGTAAGAGTTAGTCAATAAGAAGCTAGAGCTAATGGGCCAAGCAGTGTTTTAAATAATATAGTTTCTGTGTGATTATTTTAGGGCTGAGCCGCTGGGAACAAACAAGCGGTCTTATTAAAACACCCTCCCTCCTTCCCTTCCTACATTCCTATCTTCTTTCTACCCTCCGTTCCCTTTTTCTTCCTCTAAGACAGTCTCATGGTTTCTACACTGGCCTTGAACTTTCTGAGCAATCAGAGATGAAGATGATCTTGAACCACTGATCCCTCCCTTTCTAACCACCTAAGTACTAGAATTACAAGTGTATGCCACCATGCCCAGAGAAGTGTCTCCTTTGAGCAGCTTTAAAAAGCTGAGATGACAGCATTATGACAAAGCAGCCGTAGAGAAAAGGAGTTTCAGGACTGCCCAGGGTAGATCTTCATATGTGCAGTAGCATGTGTGTGGTGTTGTGGTCTTTTAATTGACTCGTTGACACTTCCCTCAAATTGACCTTAGCTCCTCTCTTTGTTTGTGTGTGTTTTCTGAATATTTCCTCAATATTTAAAAAGGCTGATGCCACTTAGGAGATCAAGTGACAAACAGCCATGTGTGTGACTTGAGGTTTTCCTTAAGTGTTGATTGTCCAGCTTGTGGTAGTTCGAAAGTAATTGGCCCTCATAAGCTCATAGGGAGTGGCACTATTGGAAGGTGTGGCCTTATTGGAGGAGTGTGTCACTGTGGAGGCAGGCTTTGAGGTCTCATATATGCTTAAGCCACACCCAGTATCTCAGACCCCCACCACCGCCTGTTGTCTGCTCAAGATCTAGAACTCTCAGTTGCTTCTTCAGTACCATGTCTCCCTGTACACTGCCATGTCTCACCATGGTGATAAAGGATTGAACCTCTGATCTGTAAGTCACCTAATTAAATGTTTTCCTTTACAGGAGTTGCTGTGGTCATGGTGTCTCTTCACAGCCACAGAAACTCTAAGACACAGTTCTGTCTTGCTTCTGAAGGGAATTCTCCCACCTGCTCAACAGGGCCCCAGAAGAGTGGGTCTTTTTCCATGGTCAAGAAGCACAAGATGAATTTTAGCAGCACTGAGAGTCAGCGTGTGGAGATAGAGAGACCCAGGAAATACATGCCATAGCCCAGTGATGCCAACACGCAGAAAGCTGAGGAAAGAGGATGGTGCATTTGAAGCTGGCCTGCTACATGTGAGACCTGGTCTCAAAAGGCAAAAACAAAAGCATGCCACAAGAGCAGAGTTTTCTTTGTCCCCTTTGTTGCCACAAGTCCCTGAGCCTGAGTTAGATCCTTCTATGTTCCCTCCTTTCCTCCCTTACCCCCTTTCCCTTTAAAAAAAAATTCCTTTAAAAAATTTAAATTGGGCTAGAGTGATGGCTCAGTGATTAAGAGCACTGGTTGCTCTTTCAGAGGACCTGGGTTTGAGTCCCAGCACCCACATCATGGACTGTAGCCATCTGTAATCTCCAGTTCCAGATGATCCAACACCCTCTTCTGGTCTCTGGGAGCACCAGGTATGCAAATAGTACACAGACATACATGCAGACAATGCACCCATACAAAGTAAATAAATCAAAAGAAAGCATTTTGAATTACATTTTATTTCTGGTGTGTGTATGTCTGTGTGTGTACCACCATGTATGTGCCATAACACTTGTGTGGAGGGCAGAGGACAACTCGGAGGAGTTGGTTCTCTCCTTCCACCACCATATGGATCTTCAGGATCAAACTCAGGTCCTTGAGCTTGGCTCCTATTTTTATTTATTTTTATTGAGACGGGGTCTCGTGTGGCTCAGCCTAGCCTCAGACTTGCTATGTAGCTAAGGCTGACCTTAAGCTCCTGGTCCTTCTGCTTCCAGCTCCCAAGTGGTAGGGTTATAGCTAGCTTAGACTTCTTTGGCTTCCTCCACAGGTTACCCAAGCACTCCTAAATATCTTGCCCTGCTCCACCTCTGCAATGACCACCCATTGTTCCTAGGGCTGCAGACTTCCTCACACATCCTCAAAGGGCACACGAGAGTGACCTGGCCTGGTTTTTTTTTTTTTCCTTCCTTCTCCACTGTTCTCTCTTGACACTATGAGTTCATCTGCCTCAGGCCTTCCTGTATGTCACCCACTTTTCCTTAGCTCTTGCAATCCTGAAGCTGTGGGTCATCTGTCAGGTTTCTGTTTGCTGATGGTGTCTTCCACTTCTTCTCCGTGCATAGCCAGTCACTGATGGAGACACTTGCTGTTCTGTTGCTGATGTGGCAACTGGCCTGGAACTCAGGTCCAACATCTGGAGGGTAGATGTCAGGATGGTGTTGCTCTGTATGTGGTTCACAACAGGAGGTCAGATGGAGATGTTGGGGTACCACCCTTTGCTTTTCTGCCTTAGGCAGTCTGTTAGACTCTCTTGCCCCATTGTGTGTGAAGCCCTAGCCATTTGGTCTTTGAAGCTGCACTCATCTGTTTGAGTGGCTTTCTCGGGTGGGAGGAGTGGGTCTGTCTGATTTCCTAGAAACCATTAGGAACCTGAATCACTGATTGGTGATGCTGCAATTATCTTCAGACTGTGCGTGCACATGTGGCTGTGGATGTGTGTATGAGACATGAATGGATTATGATTTGTTTGCGGGGGCTGGGGGGCGGTTGGGCTAAGAAAAAGCCACTCACATTTATCCCAGATTTTGTTGAATCAGATTTTATATATATATATATATATATATATATATATACACACACACACACACACATATATATGTATATATATATACATATATATATGAAGGACTTAGTTTTAGTGGGGTTTTGTTGTTGTTGTTGTTTACAAAACTAAACATTTGTTTTATTTGGTCTTAAATCTTTTTGAGAGACAAGGTGTGACACTGTAGCCCAGGCTGGCCTATAACTCATTGTGTAGCCTCGTTTGGCCTTGAATTTTCAACATTTTTCCTGCCTCAGCCCCCAGTGCTAGGCTCACAAGCATATGCTGTCATTGACACACTCCCTTCAACTGGAATCTAAATAACAGAAGACATTGGAACTGCCTTGTAATGCTTGATTTCCCACAGATCAAGGGCTAAAAGCCATCCTGCTAATAAACTGGCCCTAGTGGCAAAGCCTTGTAACGAATTAGGATATGAAAAGAAGATGATTGAGTCCCAGACAGGATGTTGGTTCCTGCTGGTTATGCATCCATGAGCTGAGCAAACAGTTGTTGATTACTGTTCGTGGGCATGCCTGAACCTCAATACACATCACCTCGTTTTCCCAGGTGCTACATGAATTTGTGCTCCATTTTAGGAGTGTTTAAGGATTCACATTGACTTGGTTATAGATGCTGTGCGTTTAGTTCATAGTAGTGGGGCTTACTTGTGTCATTGCCTTGCAGGACAGAGTATTGAAAGCGAGTGTGGCCCTCTTGGCGGTCACCATACCTCTAATCTGTTCATTGGTGGACGATGACCATCAAGTGAATGGGGACCAGAGAAAGCACAGTTACATCAAAGGGGTCCCTTCCTTCTAATCTCCGCCCTCATCCCCTGCTGCCCTTACCCTACTATTTGCATTTCTATGTAGAAGGATATGTGGCTTTTCCAGGAAGCCTTCCACCTCATCCCTGTTGGATCTTCATTAAGGGGGGTCGAGAAGCATGTTGAGGGATGACAGGCACAGAGATCAGTCTGTGAATTGTAGTGCTAGGCCAGCCCTGCTACAAATGCTAATACGTATGTGAGCTGACTTGCAAAGTAGACCTTGCTCTGGGGGCCTGCTGAGGCCTTGCAGGTCTTTAAGGTTCTTTGCTGGTGTCAGAGGTAATAAAGGTTTTCTTTGGCTGTGTTGTATCTATCCGCAGAGTCGCTGCTCCTGTTCATATAGTGAAGACCCCTCTGGGGAGGACCTGGGAACCATCTGCTCCCACTTAGAAAGGCCAAGCAGGGCCAGAAAGCCTCCTAGAGAATGTTATACCATAATGAGAAAATTGGACAGAACGGGGGAAAGGAAAATGGTGTGTGTGTGTGTGTGTCAGAGAGTGGGAAAACAAGAGAGTGGGAAAGGAGGGGAGGGGAAATAGAGAGAGACAATACAGAGAGAGACACACACACACACAGAGAAACACACATCCAGATAATTTGGCCATTTGCTGGACTGGATAAAGAAATGTTTAGTCCAGGGAACTCTGAAGAGGGACATGACCTAGGTATTTTTAACCTGTTTCCATTAGGCAACTTCATTACCACTCAGCTACAGCCCAGGCCTCAGTCTTCCATTAAAACCATTTGGGCATGGGATCGGAGGAGATGAGCATTGTTTCCTATTCTCCAGACTCCTATTTTGTAGATTTGACTTCTGGAAATCAGTTCAGTTTGCAAGATGATTGGCTGACCCCTCTCATTTAGTTCAGGAGTTGGCAGGCTAACCCTATACAAATCCACACCTGTTTGCGGCTGTTTTTTCACCAAAGAGTAGAGGCGAGTGGTTGTGATAGCTCAAGTCTGATCTCAACCTTGCTACCTGAGAAATTGGCTAAGCCTTATTACAGTAGGAAAAGGAGGAGGGGCCAGATGTATCATGATGATCTTTATAGACATCCAAGTACAAATTGTTTGTTATTAGTAGCAAATAAAAAACTACACACAGGGGCATGGCTGGTTCATATCACTACCAAGGCAAGGCCACTATGGTCAGAAGATTGTGTTGTATGTATATGAGCAATGCACCTTGTCTGTTTGAGCCTCAATTCATTCCTTCCTACCTTCCTTCTTTCTTTCCTTCCTTCCTTCCTTCCTTCTTTCCTTCCTTCCTTTCTCCCTCCCTCCTTCCCTCCCTTCTTCCTTCTTGCTTCCTTCTTTTCTTTGTTCTTTCTTCTTTTTAATCCAATTTTTGTTGTTGTTGTTGATGATGATTGTAGGGTCTCTTTACATAGCCCCAGATGGCCTGGAACTCATTATGTAGACCAGGCTGGCCTTGAACTCAGAGATCCACCTGGCTCTGATGCCTGAGTGCTGGGATTAAAGATGTGTGCCAACTCACCTGGCCTCAATTTTTTATTAATTTAATTAGGTCTTTTTACATGGCTATCAACAAATATATACTGAATAAAAAAAAATGAAACCTAACAGAAAAGGTAAACCTATCTGTTGGAACCAATTACTGATTTTCATATGCAAAGGAAAAAATTCTTAGAAAAGTCATCGTGCTGGGAATACATCTCCATTAATTTTCCCCAGTGCCATATACCAGTAAAATTTTAAGCCTGTTAATGTTTACTGAGTTAGTGTTATTAGAGAACATCATACACTCTTATTGACAGTCAGGGACTGTGACAGAGAAGTGGAATGATTTATCCTATCTCATAACTAGAACAATAGGGCTGCCGTGAAGATGGAATAGATAGACTTCTTGCAGTGGTATTTTGTTTGTGTTTTAACAAAGCTTGCCTGAAGATCAGAGTGCAGAGCTAAAGCCACTAGGGCCAGGTAGTGGTGGCTCATTGTAGGTGGAGACTGGTCATTCATTTCCCGGCCTCTCGGACCCAATAATCACACAAAAATGATATTAATTACAACACTCTTTGGCCAATTAGCTCAGGCTTCTTGTTAAGTAACTTTTACATCTTAAATGAACCCATTTCTATTAGTCTGTGTATCACCACGAGGGTGTGGCCTATTGGTAAGGTTCTAGCGCATCCTCCTTCAGCAGCTACACGGCATCTTCTGAACTCCGCCTACTCTCTCTCTCTCTCTATCACTGTTCTGATTTCCCGCCTGGTTTACTCTGCTAAGCCATTGGCCCAAACAGCTTTATTTATCAACTAATAAAAGCAACACATATACAGAAGGACTTCCCACATTATCTCACACCTTTAATCCCAGTACTTGGGAGGTGGAGACAGGAAGGGATATGGCTGGGCAGAGAGAGGAACATAAGGTGGGAGGAGACAGGAGCTCAGATGTAGTCTGAGAATTCAGTCTGAGGTGTGTGAAGCAGTCAGTCAGAGAACACAGTCTGAGGAGGAAGTCTGAGGGCCAGATAGCCCCTTTGGTCTGAGCATCAGTAGAGTTAAAAGGTCTCTCTGGTGGCTGGCTGCTCTGCTTCTCTGATCTTTCAGCTTTCACCCCCTAATATCTGACTCTGGGTTTTTTTATTAAGAACAATTAGAATTCCTGCTACACCTCCTCCTGTTATTCCTGATGTTTGCTGCTAGATATCCCAAACACTATTTATGAATTAGACTAAGAAGATTCAGAAAGGCAGATGGAAGAGATCAGACTGGCTAAAGGCTGAATCAGTAGGAACAGCATGCTGCAAGATCACTGTTTTATCCCCCCTCTTATATATCAACCCTGAGAACCAAAGAAGGCAACATCTCAGAAATAACATAAATTACAGATTCAAGCTAAAACACTAAAATATAACAAAAAAGAAGTTAGGTGCTGGAGAGATGGTTCAGCAGTTAAGAGTGATTGCTGCTCTTGCAGAGGACCCAGGTTCGCTTCCCAGCACCCATACAGTGATTCACAACCACCTGTAACTCCAGTTCTTGGGGATCCAGTGTCTTCCTGTACCAGGCACATACATGGTACATGTACATAAACTCTGATGGGATCATTCATGTACATATAAATTTTAAAAATCTTTGAAAGATTGTAATTTTGTTTTTATTGTGTGTATAAATGTGTGTGTGTGTATGGTTGTGTGCACATGAGTGCCGGTGCCCTCAGAAGTCAAAGTGTGGTGTCCCTTGAGGCTGGACTTACAGGTTGTCATGAGTCACCTGATGTTGGTGCTGACAGCTGAACTCAGGTCCTCTGCAAGAGCAGGATGTGCTCTCAACCTCTGAGCCATCCCTCCAGCTCGGGCTGTGCTCTTAGTGGCTGCACCTTCTCTTCAGGGTCAAGCCTCAATTTCTTTAGCTGTAAGATGAAGATAAGGTGGTGGGTCTTGCAGCATGATTGCTTGGATCTAGTGAAGTTAGACCATCAGGGCCTCCTATAAATGGCAGGAGCCTTGTATAAATAGAAGGAATTAGCCAGCACCCATGTGCAATTGCAGCTGCTGCCAATACATGCCTTATAAAACTACCCTATTATTTAGAGACTGAGAAATATTTGGATCGTGGTTATGTACTGCTTTGGGAAAAGAGTTGCCAGTGGGATTTTTATCACATAATTAGAGAGTGTGTTAAATGTGCGAATGAAAAGAAGCTGCATGCACTCCGCTGCCTGGCTTTGACACGGGCCAGGGTTTGGACTTCGTCCCCAAGGGTGCTCCAGGATGCTGTCCTTGCTCGGGTGTCTTTTGTTGTACAGCTTTTGGCCAACAGAAACCCTGGCAAGTTCTGGGTATTGTGTAGTACTAGTGTCACAATGGCTTTTGAAATGCTTTTACACCGACTTACTAGACACATCTGCAGTGGACAGCTGGGTACTGGACACACACCACATGTGGACGTACAGAAGAACGGAGCAGGGCACCTGGAACAGTAGGAGCTGGCAAGATCCCAAGTTCATCTGCTTAGGTTGGTTCTCTGTTGTTGATTGATTGATCAATTCATTCATTCATTCATATTCTAGGTACTCTACAGTGTTGTGGTCAAGGACTGAGTGAGATACTATGGAAAACTGTTACACAATATCTGGCATGGAATAAATGCTGAGTTAATGGTAGTCTTTATTTTAGGCTACTTCCTATTCATTAAGTTCCTCTCTTGTTTCAGGCATGGGGGCAGACGTGGGAGGAAACTGTATACTAATTCTGGACAGCCTTGACTTCTGCCAGCCCCCCTGTGGTGTGGGAGGACCACAGTATGTTTCATGGATTCTCCTAGTAAGGTTAGGGATGTTGTGAATATCACATAGCTCAGACTGTTCACTTCCCAGACTTCCTACTGAAGTGTTATCTATATTCCAAGATCAAGCATGAGCTCTTCTTCCTAATTGATACTGGCTGTAAGTTGTCATGCATTTCTCAAATCCTAAAGTACAATTCAACTTTGAGTCATACTTCATCTTATTTGAGGCAGGCAGTGGGGAGACAACGTGGGTTCCATATATCCCAGGCTGGCCTTGAACTCACTTGTTGTGTACCCAAGGATGAGGATGATCTTTCCAGTCCCACTTCCTGAATGCTGGCATGCTGAGCAAACACTCTACTGACTGAGCCACAGTCCCAGCCCCGCATCTTGTAGTTTCACAATGGTTTCCTGCAACCTTGAGAGAAGACCTGTTTATCTTTCATTCACACAGATGCACCCTGAATAAACACTGAAATGGATCAATTCTGATTCAGCTGAGCCATCATCCCTTCAACATTCTCTTTAGGCTTTCTCACCCTCATTTCTACATTTTGGACCAAATAATTCTTTCATGTGAGGAACCATCTTGTAGGATGTTTGGTAGTATCCCTGACATCTGACCTCTGCTCTCTGACTGCTAGTAGTACCTTCTGTTGTGACTATCAATAAATGTCGCCCAGCATTGACAGGTGTTCCTTGAAAGGGCACAATCATCCCTGGCTGAGCACATACTTGGCACATATTTCCTTAGAACAGGGGTCTCAACCCCTTTGCGATCGAATGACTCTTTCACAGGTGTTACATAACAGATATTCTGCATATCAGATACTTACATTGCAATTTCATAACAGTAGCAAAATTACAGTTGTGAAGTAGCAGCAAAATAATTTTATGGTTGGGGTTCACCACACCATGAGTAAACTGTATTAAAGGGTCACAGCATTAGGAAGGTTGAGAGCCTCTGTCTCAGAACATCCTGGTTGTCATTTTGTTTTTCCTTATAGAATGAGTCCCTGACATTCAGAGTGTCAGCACTGCAAAGAAATGAGGAAGTCCCACAGCCCTTGTTCAGATTGCCTTTGAAAAGGAAGAGTATAGAGGCTAAGCTTCTGGGAAAGTCTGTGAGGACTTGGGCTAAGCCGATTTTTCTCTTTGAGACTGGATCTCACCCATGAAAGAAGAGGGATAAATGCAGTAGTCTCTGTGAAGCTCAGTGAATGGAAAATTCACTCTGACGACAATGTCTTTGATATTCCTAGAAGAAAACATGATGGCAGAGTTGGACCAGGGTCCCCCTAACACCGTGAGGACCAGTCAGTCATCTTCTGTCCTAGATGGACTGTCATACAGCAAAGAGCCTAAGGTGCTTCTGTACCTGAGAGTAGAACTAGTTGAAAAGAATCCAGCTTCTGGATAGATGTAAAGATAATTTTCAAGCCATCAGAATTGTTGGGGTACTTTTCATCACTGGGGATGCTGTAGTAACTGTTGGGGCATTTTCCATCACTGGAAATGCTGTAGTAACTGTTGGGGTACTTCTCATCACTTGGGATGCTGTAGTAACTATTGGGGTACTTCCCATCACTCGGGATGCTGTAGTAACTATTGGGGTACTACTCATTACTTGGAATGCTGTAGTAACTGTTGGGGAACTTCCCATCACTGGGGATGCTGCAGTAGAAGCTCATGAAGACTTGTGAATGATGAGACAATGAGAGTAGCTGATTTCAAACCCTTTCTGGGTCCTTGAGATTTTTAAATATTGTATGTTAATATATACATTTAGTTATATCTTAATTCTAGGGTGATGGAGGGATCTTCCCGTCAGGAGATGAATCCTCTGTAGGAATAACTGTTAATGTTCAAGTTCTGAGGAAAGCAACCATGACTGCAGGTATGGTGATCCTTGCATTACTACTCCAGGGATGTGCACCATTATGGAGTCTCAGACTCGTGGGTATTCTGCTTTACCTGTTGAGTATTTTTAAAAAAGACTATTAGAGTGGGGAGCGACCTGAAGTATAGGGGGTCAAGGGAACATTGAGTAAGCTCTGGCCTGATAGCTTCATTTGCAGATTCATTGCCCCCTTGTCAACCTACAGCTCCATCTGCCTCATCCACTGTGAGCTGACCTGCCTCACTGAGCAGCATGCAAACTTGTTTTCCCTGCTATCTACTGTCTGTCTCCCTGTAGCTCTAAATCGGCTCTCATAGGAGGTGTCTGGGACCGGGAGTCAAAATTAATCTATTTTCTGTGAACATTCTTTCTTTTGGAGCCACGATTTCTCAGCTCTGAGCCATCAGAGGCCAGCCCTTTCCTGTGATGTCCTTGGTTTTCATGGACATATTTTTGTAGGACTCCATAGATTACCTGTTCCACTCTGTAATTGACTAGACATATTTTTGCTACTTGTAATTACTTCTAGGTAATCACCATCTGCTAGGTCACAGCAGTGGCTACTCAGGAGTGTTTTGCCTATGCACTCAAAACAATGCTTCCCTGAATGTGGCATAGGAGGTCAGTTTAATTCATATCTAAGGAGAAGGCGACATGTCCAGATGGCTGCGTGACACTGTTATTTCCTCAGTCTACCCACTTCCTTTATTTTATCCCTGTTGTTGTAGATAACCACTGTGGCCCAGCATCTGAACTGACTGTCACCAGTGCACTTAGCCAGGTCCCAACCTGTGGTGATGCCAGTTTTCACTGATGCCCTCAAACCTGGAAAGTTTGAAAGAACTTTCTCAACTTTTCCATCGCCACCTCCCATTTCACTCCTATTGTGTCTTGCTGTTTCAGTACTTCATCTCCACTAAGCACATATTTTCATGTGGGAGTGTTGAACCTGGGGTAGGCCTGTCTAGCCTTGGAAATGAAGGTGAGTGGCATCAGAGGCTTGAAAGAGCTAGTGGCTACTTGGTTCACTTGTCTTAGCTTGGGTTGCCGTAGACCAGTGTATTGAATAGTAGGTATTTATTTTCTCCTAGTTTGGGGAGGATAGTAACATCAAGGCATTGGGTAGGGTTGATATCTAATAAGAACGATCTCTTTGGGTTGCACATGGCTACCTTCTTCCTTTAGATTTTCATTTGGTCTTTTCCTAGGCATATACACGTAAGGAGATGGGGGTAGGGAAGAGATAGAGAGAGATCTCATCTTGTTCCTTAAAATAAAATAAAACAATCTATTATGTGACAGGGGAGATATGCATGGCATGGCATGCGAGTAGAAGTCACAAGACAATTTTGTGCAGTGAGCTCTGTCCTTTCACTTTTACGTGAGTTCTTGTTAGAAAACTCAGGCCGCCAGGCTTACGTGGCAAGCACTTCACCCGTGGAGCGATTTTGCCAGCCTTCTCTTCCTATTCTGATAAGGCTGCAGCCTTGTTGGATTAAGACCTTCCCCGCCTCTTTTAATCATTGTCTCCTGAAATCCTATGATAACACTGAGGATGAATGCTTCAATATACAGATTCAGGGATTTTCATAATGTAGTCCATTTAATTTGTTGCTTTGTTTTCACCTTCCAAAGAACCAATCAACTTTCTGGGGCTTAAAACAAACAAACTCAGTGAGGGTCTCCCTGTTAGTGTCCTGGTTCTCTTTTCCCCTGGCATTTTTCTATTTGGCCAGCTACTTTCCTTCCTCCCCATGTGATTCTGTTGTCAAAAACAGCTGACTGTTTCATGGTTAAAGAAAAACGATAAAGGTGTAGGTTTTCTCCATGTCCTGCCACTAAGGGGCCAGCTAAACTAAGAGTGTCCAGGCTTGAGTTGACCCCTAGGAGTGGTTTATGTTTTAAGTTAGTCCTTATAACCTCCCTCCCTTTAAAGATGATGTTTTTAAGAAAGAAAAGCAAAGGCTCTAAACGATGAAATGGTTGGAAAGAAAATACTTAGCTCCTCACCTCGGGTTGATGGTACAGCCGTGACCTTCTAGGGAAATTGTGGAAAGAGCTGATTTGCATGGATTGTCAACTCACCCTTCCTTGTGCTGCCTTACCTTTGAAGGGACAGTGAGAGGTGAGTCAGCTCACCTGTTGGCCTTTGCTTCAGCTTGCCACCGTGTTTGTATTAGTTTCATATCTTGCTGAAGTGATAAAATACCATGACCAAAGGAAGGGTTTGTTTGATTCTCAGTTCCAGGCTACCCAGCCCATGATGGTGGGGAAGTCACAGAGGCATGAGCTTGAAGCAGCTGGCTCCTTGATGTCCCCACTCAGAAGAGAGAAATGAGTGTTTGAAGGCTCGTGCTTAGCTAGCTCTCTCTCAGTTCAGAGGCCCTGCCTAGGAAATGGTCCTTTCCTCCGTCGTGAATGTGAACAATGGAGTCTCCCACAGACGTTCCCAGAGGTCTGTCTCCCAGCTGGTTCTCCATCATCATCAGCTGACACTGTCACTATTCCTAGTCACCGTAAGCACTAGGGACTATATGACTGCTAGGTGTCTGAGCAGGTCTCGTGAAGGTTTGTGCCTGTTACCCTGAGTGGGCAATTAATTTTACTTTTAATTCAGGTGACAATACACATTTTGGCTCAGTCCTAGTTAGACGTGGTGGTGAGCAAAGACAGCTTGCTCCACCTGCAAGAAACATAGTCCATTAAGACTATGTTTTCTCTGCTCAGCAAGAGGGAAAACAAGCCCGGTGCTAGAAACCTAGCTAACTACTCAGGGCTAGTGTATTCATGGTTATTGGAGAAGAATCTACAACCACTAATTTCCTAAACCAGCATAATCCCCCAAAACAATCTATAAATATTTGTCCTTATACCCCAGATAGGTGTAGTCTTCACCCCTCATCAAAGAAATTTCTCTTTACAACAGAGAGACCACTACAGAAAGTCATAGCTAACGAAAATGCGGAGTTGTGGAGCCTAATCCCGATGGAGACATCTACAAAACACCCCTGGACCTAAGGCTCAGGGGACATTGAGGAGGGTGTCAGAGGAAGATTGTAAGAGCCAGAGGATCAGGGAGCAAAATTAGTGTGAGACTGCTCTCCTAGGAATGTCAGTAGCTACACCCATAAAGTCTCACCAATATGGTTGCCCAAATGTAAGCTGAGCCAGGGTGACAGCAATGGGCATGCCAAAGTGGACTGGTAGTGCCCACACGGCCTCATCCTTACACAAAGAACTATAGGCAACCGAGGAAAGCTAAGAGCAGGAGAGGTGGTCTTCTCTAGGTAAGAGTGCACCATTTGGCTTTCCAGTGCCAAATGGTCAGCTCTGAAAAACATGCCTACAAATAACAGATTATATTTAGGAATGTATTATGTATGTATGTATATTCATGCAATAACAATTAATGAAAGAAGAGTCATGAATTTAAAGGAGATTGGTGGGAGTGTATATGGTAGGGCTTAGAGGGAGGGAAGGAAAGGGAGAAATGTTATAATTACACCATAATTCCCAAAATTTAAAAAAAAATAGCAAGGTGCTGGAGAGATGGCTCAGAGGTTAAGAGCACTGGCTGCTCTTCCAGAGGACCTGAGTTCAAGTCCCAGCAACCACATGGTGGCTCACAACAATCTATGATGATATCTGGTGGCTTCTTCTGGCCTGCAGGCAGAACACTGTATGTGTAATAAAAAGTAGCAAGGAGAAAAAGGAAATGTAGTCCACTTCTGTGCATCCACACCCTTCTTACCCACATCTTTGTTGACACATAAAGATTGGGAATCTGAGCATCTAAGGTTTAGGGTGTAGTCTGAGTCCCCCATTCCCCCCCCCAACCTGGTAACCGATGTGCATTTGGCAGTGGTGGTGAAACAGGGCTACAAGGTGACACCAGATGGTAACTGTGAAAACTTGAATTTTTGTAAGGTAGAGCAGTTTAGGAGACCTAAGCATGGGTGGGGGATCTGGGAAAGGAGCAGTGGATTAGGGAGAGGATGGTTTGTGGTGTGGCCATGAAGATTGTCCTGTTTCCTTTCTGCTCCTGCTCAGGCTATGTTCTTCCACCCCGGCTCCTCCCTGGACTTTGAATGTTAACTAGTAAACACTTAGTCATACATACACACAGTGTACAGTCCATGGACCGTAACAGTTCCTGGAAGTTTGGAGACTGTCCTTTGAAAGCTTGTTCATAGCTCCTTTGAGCTTAAGCCACAAGCTGCAAATATTTGCCCAGTGTAACTCTTGTTTCTGACTCTCCTGAGCAATATGGGGCAATGCAAGACATTTTGTCTCGGCAAAGTGGGTGGTTGGCATCTCTGGGCATCATGGTAGGGTTGGCTGCATACCCTAGTTTCCAGGAATCCATATGCAGTTGGGGAGTCCGGGATAGCCTGAAACTCTGGCCTATTTCCTCAGAAAGGAAATGAACTTGTGATCTTGACCCCTTGATTAGCAACACTCATCCACAGCACCAGCCATAATAACCATCTTCATTTCCTGCTCAGATCCTTTCCTTCTCTAATAATTAGCTCCTTTGTTCTGCCCTTTTGTTCAGTGGTTGGATGTACTGGGTGCTGCCTGCTCACGGAATTTTTGCGTCATAGGAGTCTCCCATTGACCCTGTGCGGGCATGTTTGCTGACACATTCCGCAGCTGGAGTTGCCAGACGCAGGAAGCAGAGACCTTCCACCTTTACCTGGACCGTGTGCTTTAGTGAACGAGAATGTGCCAGCCCCCAGTCTGCCATCCTATCCAGAGAATTGGAGAGTTTTTAGGTTCTCCACCAGATGAATTATGATCTTCCTTGACTTTGGTCAGGATGCCTGGAGTCAGTCCCAGCTTGGGCAGGTGCTTTGCCAACCTTCCTGGCGTGTACCCATGCCAGCAGATTTTACTATTGACCCCTCGCTCTCCCTTGGAAATGCCAAGCGTGGATCTCTGGAGAAGGCACTGCCACTCCTGTCCTTCTCAAAGGCTGCCTTTGTCCCGAGGAATGCCCGTCTCAATGGAGCCTGATAAATAGCCAGCTCATTTCTCCTGGAAACTGAAATGAAAGAGCCTTGCCTGCTAGAAGTAACTTAACTTGTCCTCTCTCATATTCTTCATTCAAGCCTATTTAATGAATTATTTATTTAAGACCATAGATCTAGTGCTGTGCTAGGCGCTATAATGGGAGGCAGAGAAGTAGAAATTTGTAGTCCCTGCCCTCTAGGATCTAAGACTTCTTGGTGTAGACATAGTATATGCACACGAAACCATCCAAGAATAAAATTGAATTCAGTTCAATGCCAAGTGAACATGTTGTTCTTTTTTTGTTTGTGTATGTGTGCGATATGGGCTTAGTTTCCTTTTCCCATAGCTCTCAGAGAGAGTCTTTCTGCTCAGCCCTTTTAATGTACTTGCTTGTTAAGCATTCATTCATTCATTCATTCATTGCCAATGTAATGTGTCTTCTTTGCCAAACTCTGTGCTGGGTGCTGGAGAGGTGAGTATACAGCTGGCTGTCTCCAAGCCCACAGTCTAGCTGAAGGTTAAAGAGAGAGGTGAGGACGCAGCCGAGCCGTCATTGGAGTACCAGAGGCAGGAATAAAATAGCATGTAAACCAGGGTAGAAGAGCTGCTTTGCTTCTAGGTTTTGATTTGCCTTGATAATCCATCTTTGGTTCAGAATAGTTCAAAATAGCTGCCTTATCTGCCCACCATTCAAATGGTGGGTCAGCTTCCACTTTCTGCCAACCCGCTGGTCTTGTTCGTTTTGTGAAATCTTCATCTATATTAGTCATGCGTATTCCTTTACCTCTCATCGGATATCAGATGTTTACTGCTTCCTTATGTTCTTCCTTGTTCTTATGAAACACCTTACAGAGCTGTCAGTTTGCTTAATTTTTATATCTGAATTATCAATTTTCTTCTATAAGGAATGGCTGACAGCCGTTGGGATTACTGTCCCTGTGTTTAGATTTGTGTATTTCTCTTACATATTGTAGTTGCTTGCCTTGATTACTAATAGACCTTTGTTCTTAATTAATTCTTAATATTATTCTAGATGGTTACTTCACCCGCCCCCCTCTAGGGCATATCAGTGATGGAACACCAAGAACAGAAAAACTTTAATAGAAAATATTCTGGTTTGTCTGCTATAATAATCTTATGATTTCCTTAAGAGTTTTCCCAAGAATTCTTTAGTGTCCCTGGTAGATACCTCAAGTGTTCTCAAGACCAAGAGATATCTAGGCTGTCTTCAGCTATAATGCCTGCATGTACTCTCAGCTACAGTCAACAAGTTCCAGGATGTACCTCTGGGACTTGCTGTCTCTGACACTTGCCAGAATTGCACCTGGTACCCTGCCGTGGTCCTGGTACTGCACTGTTTGAAACTGCCCTGTTGGGATGGTAGTGACCCTGTTATGCCCTCTTTTGAAATGGTGCCACCTTAACCTGCAGCATTGGGTAGATTCGTTGCTTGTGCCCAGGGCCATTGTTGTCTGTGTTTCTCAGACATACTTCTCTTTGGTCTTTTCCCAAGCAAACGAGAGAGCCTGGATGCCAACCAGATGGCAGTCTGAGTGGCAGGCGATGTGTTATGCTTGGCACTACCCTGTGTCTGGCCCAATCTTGAGCACCCAACCCTTTTTACCTCAGAAGACTAGATTCTTCCAACAGCCCCTCCTGTCCATCATGTAGATGGCTCCTGACAGTATGGCCCCTTAGATCCTTCACTTACTCTCAGATCAGCCTGATTCTTCTGGTAAATTTGTTCTAGGCTCAAGCAAGGACAGTTGCAATGATCACAAGACACTTTAAAAACATTTGGAAAACAGAGGAGAGGGCAAATGACAGCTCACTATCTTTATTTTGTTTGCATTTCCATCAGCCTTCTTATGCAAGTATTCATTCTGTAACTATGCCATGGTGCTTGTAGGCCATCCCCTGAGGTGTGTGTGAGTGTGTGTGTGTGTGTGTGTGTGTGTGTGTGTGTGTGTGTGTGTGTGTGTGCAGCTTCTGGTGTGTTTGCCAGTGTGTGGTACGGCAAGTAGAACCAGCGTGGAGCCCCTCATGCGCACCTCCGTTTCTTTCTCCGAATACCCCTCTCCCATCATCACTCTTGGGCCTGGTGACAGTTGTTTACATTCCTTTGCCTCTGCCCTGTGCTCCTTCCTCAAATGTCTTCCCAGGTTGCTTGGTCATTAGTGGCTCACTATCCTGAGCCACCAGTCTCCCATTCCTACTTTCTCCCGCCCCCGACTGGGTTCTCTCTCTGACTGCTGCTCACTGGGCTTACAAGCCAACGGGAAAACCTAAAATGGCATGACAGGGGAAGCCTAGGCTAGGGCTGGGGCTTGACTCGGGGTCTGTGCAAGCTAAGCTCTCTTCAACTAAAAGTTACAGGGGAATAGGTGCTGCTGATAGGAAAGCATTGATAAAATTGATTTCTTGATTTTCTTTTGTCTTTTTTTTTTTTTAAGCAACAGGGACTTACTTTGCCTAGGCTAGCTTTAAACTCATGATCACCCCACCTCAGCCTCCTGAATAATTAGAGATTGTGGGTGTGTGCTGTCAAGTTTGGCTGAAGTCATTTGAGTCTGTGTCTCGATGATCGCTGAACTCTTTCCCTCTAGAGTGGATCTGATATCTTACAGCTGGAATCTTGGCAACTTGCATTTGAATTGTAGCCTTTTCTCTGCCACTTAGCCCTGCTAGGTACTATAGGTAAGTTACTTAACCCATGTGCTTTACTTTGTTCATTTGTCAAATGTGAATATAAACCTATTCATTTGTTTGCAGACAGCGTGCCAAGCCTATTGTCATTCTAGGAATGCCATGGAATGTAAGAGAAAAATAATTATATTAAAAATAAGTGTAAGTGTCAGCAGGCGAGGATTAGAGCACTGACTATGGAGCCCAGCAGCCTTAGTTCACATCATGGCACTGCCATTACTAGCTCATCTTGAGTGAGTTCCCTGATTGCTCTTTCCTGGAATTCCTCTCCTTTCAAATGGGCAAGGTGGGGTAACAGTGTTTAGCACATCTATAAGTATTATTGCTGTTATTATCTCTAATGGCCCTTTGTCAACAACCTTTGTCAGCTGTTTATAGAAAAGTCCCGAGTGACTCACCCAGAAAAAGGAAGGGAGTTGGTATCTAGCTGTGTGATGGCACAACTTGATAATGTCCATGCTTTATCTCCTTTAGCTGAAAAAGCTGAAACTTTGAAGTATACTTGGCAAGACTCCAACTTCTCCAGCTCCAAATTGGTGTTGTTTTATTGCACTTTACCACTTTCCATTTGTGTCCCCAAACCTGTCCTGTCAGCTTCTGGCTCAGTCACTGGTGTGATCTCATGAGCACGGGTACCCTGATTACCATCTGTGCCAATGAAGCAACATGAGCCTATGGTACTGACTCAGTGATGCCAGGATGAAGGCCATAGCCTGTACTTTCACTCCTTGGTTATAACTGGCCTCCTGTACACCTTTCCCTGAATCTTTACCCCTTTCCATCTGGTTGGTTTGTATAATGAGCCTTTGGCCACTCTGCTGCCTGGTTTGCTAATGCTATCAGCTTCCTTCTAACCTGCAGGCAGGTTGGTAATAGTAACAATAGTTAGTGCTGTGTTTCAGGTGCCTGGGGACTTTCCATGCACTTGTTTCTTGCTGATAGCCAGCTGTAAGAAGAGCAGCGTTACCTTTACTAGAGACCGTGTTTCTCACCACTGTGTCACAATAATTGACAAGGGCAACCCAAGGGAGAGGGGGGTTAATTTGGCTTACAGTTTAAGAAGAGTTTTATAGTCTACCAGGGTGGAGAAGCATGGTGGAAGAAGCACGACCCAGTCGGGGACCCAGCCGGATACATTGGGTTGGCAGTCAAGAAGAAAACAGGTGGGAAATGGGGCATGACTGTGAAATCACAGTGACCCATTTCCTCCAACAAAACTGTGCCTCTGAATGATTCTCCAACCTTCCAAAACAGCATCATTGTGTTTTCAAACACACGAGTCTATGGGGGAGCGTCTCTATTCAAACACAGCACAGATGAAGAATCTCGATAAAATGGATGAACTTCAAGCTATCAAAGCTGGTGAGTGGTTGAGTGGTGTTTGAGTGAGGTCTGCTCCACACTGGGAAGTTCTAGCACCTCTGAGTCCATCAGAATAGTTCATCTTTGGGTAGACTTAAAAGTTGAGCTTTTAGAGATTATATTTGAGACAGTGTCAGTACTTTACAAATTGAAAAGCGCTGCAGTAGAGGAAATGACTGATAACTTAAGATCTTGCTCTGGGATGATGCAAAGTCACTTGACCTCACTAAGCCTCAATTTCTCCATTATACTTTAGGTCTCAAGCTAATGAGTATGCCACTATGATGGCAATGCTCTGACCAAACCTTCAAGCAACCATAGTAAGAATTTTGAATGATGCCAGCTACAGTGCTATCCTGTTGTTGCGCTGATACCTACCATCCTCCAGGGCCAGGCCCTGCAGTTAGCATTTGCAGATCTTGTGGCAGTATCTTTAGGACTAATTATAGACTTCTTGGTCTTGGAGAGATGATCACAGATTTACTGCATGCCAACTGTAGAACCGGTCTAAGGTCAGTTTCTCTTGCTGACCGACCTGTTGCTCTTCCAGGAATCCAGCCTTGAAGGGAGTAGAAGAGGTTGTCAGGAATATCTAGAGAACACCATCTCCTCCAACACCATCCACTGGCATCTGGGGCTGCTGCCAGACATGTCCTCTGCCAGAAGACAGGTGTGTCTCTGGGTGATACATCTTCCACCTTGCTTCTCTAGCTATTTTGGAATGTCTCTTTTCCACCCATGTCTGGCTTGATATCACCAGAGGATTTGTTGATGTCTGGGATTAGAACAGCTTTTCCATTACAGGTTTTGAGCTGTCTCAGGACGTTCACCACCGTGCCTAGAGGAAAGCCTCAGGTGCAGCTGGTAGCAGTGAGAAATCACCAGGGCATAGGTGACAGTATGGGTGCTAAGTGACAGCTGAATCCTAAATCTGTTACTTATCAGCTGCCCCTCCCCGAGCAAGCTCCTTCACTTTTGGCCTTTGTATAAAGTGGGAATGAGAACTCTTCACCCACCTTACTGGCTCATAGTTTTTTATGCCACAAAAATTATCAGGAGCTGGTATTCTTGGTTACTCTATAGGTACTTGGCAAAATTGGCTGTTACTAGTAGTTTGCCTCCAAGGACATGAGAACTCAGGCATAAATTTCTGATGACTTTTTAGGCCTTGGATTGACTCTTGGTTTGTCGTTAGTCTCATTCATCCTAGAAGTTGTTTCTGTTTAAAAAACAAAAACAGTCACCATCCTTTATTTGTTGCTCTACCTAGGAGCCATGGATCCAGGTACTTCTCTTTCTCTACATTTCATCTATCTGTCCATCTATCTATCTATCTATCTATCTATCTATCTATCTATCTATCTATCTATCTACCTATGTATCTGTGTGTGTATAAGAGAGGAGAGAGCGAGAAAGAGGAGAAAAAATATATACATGTGCTATGGCCTGCATATGGAGGGAGGTCAGAGGACAGGCAATTTACAAGAAGTGGTTCTCCTTATATCATATAGGTAGCTCCTGGGATGATCTGAGGTCGTCAGCCTTGTCAGCAATCACCCTTACCCTCTCAGGTATCAGCCATCTCTCAGGCCTCCTTTTCTTTTTAAAGGGGTACTGCTGCAGGCATTATCAGGAAATTGACAGGGTGCTGTAATTATTCATTCACACAACTGCTGGGCAGTGTTAATTTGCAGAGTAATCAGTCACCCCTTGGGGAGCAGTGAGTACTGAGAGAGCAGCCCTGCTCACCTCCAGTCAGCCAGCAAGGATGCAGGCCCTCCTAGGACTCATCATGAGTTAAGCTTTAGTCTGTGATCCTCCTGACTTGGACTGATCGTTCTGTTGCTGGAAGGAAAGATTGATGGCTTGGAAAATGTTGCCTGTAACTTCACTTTCAGGAAGCAGCTTTAATCTGCTGTGCCCCTGGGGAAGAGTAAATATTGACATGTGAAGTAAAGAACTTGCTTTCATCCTGTGGGTGTGAGTGAGGGATGCTGAGGGACTCTCTTCAGCAGCATCTCTTCCTTCTGTTCTGTAGGTTAGCATCTGAGGCAGTTGCTAGGTGCCCTGCACAGATGAAGGGCCTGCCTCTATGATCAACGCTGGGTAACCAGGAAGCCTAGGTATCTAGAGTGTGGAGCCCATGGTTCTCCATGGTCCATCAGAAGGCCCTTTCCCAGGTCCTGTGGTGTTACCTGGACTGTGACTTTTCCATTTAGCTGTAAATTTCCACACTTAGCTTCCTTCAATCAAATGCATTCATTCCCTGGGGGCCCCATCCCAAGAATGCCATGTTATTTTATACATGCATACTGGTTTTCTTTAACATACGTTTTTAGAATGTTTGGGCTAATAGTAGAACACTCTGCTGTGGTCCTTTATTTGAATATGCATATGAGATAATAGATCTTATTATCCAGAATAGGTTAAGCTAATGATCAGAGCTCTGTTCTTAACAAAACATAGCAAAACCCCTTTAAACACTATTTTGCATGTTGTAGGTAGTGGTTAAGTTAATTGCATGGTGTTAACCTATTCAGAAATTTACAATGAAAACTTGCTGATTTGTATATTCTCTCTCTCTCTCTCTCTCTCTCTCTGTGTGTGTGTGTGTGTGTGTGTGTGTGTGTGTGTGTGTGTGTGTCTGTCAAAGCCTGGCTTCACAGCTCATTGATTTCTTGGTCTGGTAACAAATTGCAAATCCTCTCCAAGCCTTACTTTCTTACACTTTCAAATGGAGAACATTAAATAACTTAGCATCATTAGCAATTATTAAATTTCAAACTCATGTTGCTATTTTAACATAGTGTTTGGAACATGAAGAATTAATGAATGTCAGCCTCTGATTTTTAAGCATAATAGGATCATAATATATACATATTTATAGCTTTATTTTTCTTAGTTATAAATCATAGATGCCCTCCTGTGATGATACATACAGATACTCCATCCTTTTCTAATGGTCTCATAGTGTTCTGATGTATAAATACAATTATAACATATCTAACCATTCGCCCACTAAATATTTGCATTAAAATTCTTTGCTATTATAAAAACTTCACAATGAATGTTCTTGTCTCTTATATACTCTATATTTTTACAGCCTTATCATGAGATGTGGAATAGTGGAATTAGAGACTATGCCAGTGTGTGTGTGTGTGTGTGTGTGTGTGTGTGTGTGTGTGTGTACACCCATGTGTATGTGGGGATGCATGTGTGTTAGGAACAAGACAACTGTGGGTTATTTTAGGAGAGATCACATTAGTTTTTTGTGACAGGGTCTTTTATTGGCCTGGAGCTTGCCTAGTAGACTAGACTGGCTACCTGGTGACCCCTAGGGATTTATCACCTACCTGTCTTTATCTTCCTAGCCTGGGATTACAGGTACATGTCACTATGTCAGGCTCTTTTTTAAAAAAATAAAATGTTGACTATTGAGATCCAATTCAAGTTCCCATGCTGGGACAATGAGGACATTATTCACTGAGCTGACTCCCCAACCTGCTTATGCCAATTTTGTTAGGTATTAACAAATTGCTTTTTAAAAGTTGTGTGGAAGTTTGAGCTTCTTCTGTTGAAGTATTTGTTGTTAATGCTTTTTCTTAGGCATTACAAGGCAGTATGTGATATCCCCTGTGGACATTTTAACATTTTGTTCAAAATATTGAGTGCATGGTATTAGAATCTTGAAGAAAATGGTTCTTAAAGCCAGCATGGTGATTCAAACTATACCCCTAGCACCTTAGAAGCAGAGGCAAGAGGATCAGGGTTAAGACTTGTTTTCACAGTGAGTTGAAAGCAAGCTTAGGAGAGCTAAGACCATGTATAAAAACTAAAACAAACAACAGGAAAAAGAAAGAAAAAAGATTCTCAAATTATATCCAGTACTGTTGTGTTTTCCTCCATGCTAATGTGACTTTAAACAACCCAACAAACACTTTGCTTAGAGAGAATCTACCTATTTTAAGAATTCTTAAGTTTTTGACTTTGAGGTGGAGTTTGAAGATCTTTCTCCTAACCCCATGACATATCTCCCTTCCCCAACATTTTTAGGAGGTCCTGTATTGAAAAGAAGCCATAGAAACTCAGTTGAGGATAGAAAAACAATGAAAACCTAACCTTTCCATGTAGCCATGGTGTAGACTTTACACTGAGCAGTAAGGGCATGAGTGGGGCTTGAGGGCAGCATGGTTTAAGGAAAAGTGCCCAGGAGGGCATAGGGGTGGTGGGAGAGGCAGAGCTGAATGTTTGGAGGGTCTAGGGATGGGGTGTCAGGGTAAGGTCCAGAGAAAACTTCAAGAAGTTGAAGGTTAAACTCTGAGCCTGGTTAAACAGTGATTCAGTGACTTGGGAGGAGAAATTCCTAATTTCATTTGTTATTGCTTTCATAAAAGATTTTGTTTTTAGTCATCTGTTGTTAAATTCAACAGTATTTATTGTTAAATTTAATAGTATCAATTTTGCAGATGGAATATAGAAAATCAGTAAAATGCCAAACCAGGCATCCTGTGATTCTGCACACCTAGCACACCGCTCACAATGTAGATGGTTTGGAAGGCAAGGGCTGAAGCTTAGGATGACAAATGAACGTCAATATTTCGGTACTGTACATGACGGTGTAGAGTGTGGGAGATTTGTTCTGAATCCAAAGAACTCCCTTCGCTTGTGTCTGCGTGCCCCGGGAGTAATGCGTTTTCTGCCAGACTTCCTTGCTAGGGGCCATGTCTAGTTCACTGTTAGGAAGCGTATGTAAATATAATGAGTTGTTTAATTTGTGGTAGATGGCAGTTTTCATTCACAGGTTTAAATACTGTAGAGTCATTAACTTGTAATTAACGTTGCCATCCTCACACTTTGTTCAAGAGCACAAGAGTGTTCGGAGGGGAAAAAAAAAGAGTAGAATCAAAAACCTAATTTGATCTGGAGCAACGTTGGTAGAGAGCAAGAGAAACGTTGGGAAGACATTAGGAAGTTGGCTTCCTTGTTGCTAGCCTGACAGATTAGACTTTCCGCTGCCATTTTTGCTAAGGCTGATGTTTCTGCATCCAGCATGTCTCCCCTCTATCACAGAGTGATTATAGTAATAAAAGCAGGGCCCTAGAGAGTCTGTTTGAGTCAGGGTCTCACTGTGTAACCCAGGCTGGCCTCAAACTTGTGTTCTTCCTGCCTCAGCACCTGAGTGTTGGGATTTAGGACATGTTCCACCATGCCCAGCTCTGGAGAGTCTTAAACAGGGAAGCTGTGGAACCCCCCAAAAAAAGCATCTCAGGAAATAGAAAGTCCTAGTTAATTTTTCTGCTTGGAAATGGCTATACTCCCCATGATATGCTCAAGTCTCAGCAATTTGGCCACCCCACCTTGCCCTACCTGTTCTCTACATTTCAGAGGCAGTCCTGAGCCTGCTGTGATATAAAGGCCTGCAAACATGGAAGTCCTCTGTCTTCAGGAGTAATCCCTGTGAGATTACGTCTGATCACCTCCTTGTTTCTTATCCAAGAGTTTGGTCTTCCAAAGGCCCAGAGTTCTGTCATCGGTACAAGCCATGAGCACTCATGGACGTGTGTGTCCTGTCTCTACCTTTCCCACCCTCTCCTCAGGGCTCCTGTTGCGTTGACCTGGTGTCCTCTGCCACAACAGGTGCATGAACCCTCCATGCTAAGGGCTCCATTTGCTCTCCACAACCTCAGCTTTCTGTCTGTGAACTAGACAGAACAGTGCCCACAGTGCCTCTTCCTTCAGCTAGTTTGTGTAGTTGCTGTCTCGGGAGTGTTCTTGGCCCGTTGTCCAGAGACCATCCATGTGTCATCAGGTGTTTCATAAGCAGCCAGCGTTGTACCTGCTACTATTTCCTCTGTCCTAGATCTGGAGAATCCAAGTTACAGATGAGAGTTTGCAAACCTCTGAGGTTTTATTAATTTAAAAGGGTGCGGTTTTAGGAACTGGATCTCGCCGAGGCTTACAAAGCCCCCCATGCCCTTCTCCATCTTTGCCATCCTTGGATTGTTGTTAATGGTGCTTTTCAGGATAGGACAGGCCTTCTGTTCCAGCCATCAAGCGTTAATAGCATAGACTGTGTTTTTGTAAAATGATTTAAAATGATTGATTAAGTGTATTTTCTGTTTAGAAATAAGGAATAATAGAAGAAATGGAGAAAGTAAAGCCAAATGAAAATATTTTTGCTTATATCAGACATTCAGTTAAGAACTGTTTTCTGGTACTGTTCTAGTGACAGGCACTAGGGACCTAATTACTAAGCCAAGCATTCCTCCAGGAAGTATGACATTGCCAATGGTCTGAAATGCAATGGAGGTGTGCGTATAAAGTGGGCAACGGGAGATTGACAGTTACCTGATTGAGCTGACACATACCAGGAGGACCAGGCAAGGTTATAACTAACCTTTAAATACCAATTTTTCAAACTGTAGATTGTTCCTCCCTAACCCAAAGTGCTCTGAAATGCTCCCATATCAAGAAAGAGCACTTTATATTTAAGATGTGTAGATTTAGGGTATTTAACTGGTATCATCTACGCAAACTGATTACCAAATCTGAAATGCTCTGGTTCTAAATAAGCATTGGATCTGTTCGATGTATTTACTTTCCCCCTTGGGCTGCTTCAGTCACTTTCCCTGACTCTGGGCTGTATTTCTTTCTAAGCTCAACAGCTAGTTAGGGAACAAGTGATAAACACCCCCATTAGCACGCTCTGTCTTTCTAATGCTAGTGCTGCCCTCGGGGAGCTCTTACCTTCTCCCCTCTTTAATCAACTCTGATGTCAGACTGTGCTTTCAGCTCTTGAGGCTTCTCCCTCCAGTGTACCTTATATGCCTCCACTTTTTTTTTTTTTTAATTCCCAAAGAGCAATTTGTCTGACAGGAGGGGTGGGAGAGAATATCTAGCTTGTCATGCTGCCTGAAATCATGTCTGTTCCCTTTTTTGGTTGAAGGCTCAAGAAGAAAGGCATCCTGGACAATAATAATTAATACATGTTTAAGATATTAAGAAAATATATTACATATACATGGAAATAAATACATAGCACACATATACACTCTGATGTATCACCCATAGCTTCAACATTCAGAATTATCACTTAGCATTACAGAATGTATATATTTAATATCATAGAGAAAACTTTTAATCTCCCTGCTGATGCCTATTATCTAATATATTTCCATCTCTCTTGGGAATAAGGACAACCCTGAAATAAAGTTATCTTCAGCAAGGTCAAGCAGGCTTCTGGTCAGCTAAAGATGGAGGTTGTTTCCTCTATCCCACCTGCCTGCCTAGAGCAAACACAAGTCTTCCCTGGAGGGAGATGGCATCAATAAGGACCTCACAGTGATGCTACTGGTTGTCACATGCAACACTTATTAGACATCAAACGGCTGAAAACTGAGGAAACAGAAACCAATGGGACAGACCTTCGGGTGAACCCCGTACACTGAAATTCTTCCACATGGACTGATCAAGAAGTTCAAGGACCGGACAGGACTCTAGGCAGGGAATTGGAATCTACTAAAAAGAAATAGTGTGGAGATTCTACCACAAAAACTTTCCCAGGAGAGGCAACATTTTAATCCTTTCTTTACTAAAGGTGGGAGTGAGAGTCTGGGCTGGGACCCTGACTAATGAAACAGTGCCGTTTGTTTGTTTGGGATTGTCATCAGGGGTTTGCCGCTGACCTGTGATTCAGGAAGGAAGCAGAGGCGAGCATGGGACCGGGGGACCGGGCTCAGGCTGTGTGCGTGTATACAGGTTGCATATACACGTACAATCTGGAATTGCTGAGTGAGATTCTAGTGAAGCCTTGGTTAGTAAGTCATTAGTAAGGTGCCTGGAGTGGAGGGAGGGAAGCTTCATGAACTTTCCTGTAGTTAATTAGGGTACCACGAGTAGTAGTTTATTTCCTGCTTTAAATTAATTTAAGAAGTATTACTTTTCATAAATGTATAGTGTTGTATTTACCTCCCCCGTTACTCTTGTTGCCTCTACTACCCCCTGCTGGTCTGGCCTTTCTGCTTTCATGTCATATATAGGAGAGGAAAGCATATATTCCCTTTGTCTCATTACTTTCTATTGTTCCCCTCTCCAGATGACTCTTTCCCCTAAAAATCAAATATTAAATTCAAGATTCTACATTTGGGAGAAAACATAATATTTGTCTGCCTATGTCTTCATACAATGATCTCCAGTTCCATCCATTTTCCGGGAAGTAACATCATTTCATTCTTCTTTACGGCCAAATAAAACTCCTGCTGTATCTGTATGTAGTTGGTGGACGTCAGGCTGGCCTTACCTCTTGGCAACGTGTAGTTTCTCTCCTGTTGTGGATAGACTGTCTCTGTGGTACATTGACTTAGAATCCTTCAGGCGCACACACAGAAGCGCTGTGCCTGGGTCATGTCGTAGTTCTTTTTCTAGATTTTTTTTGAGGATTCTCCATTCTGACTCTCACAATAGCTGAACTTGTTTACCTTTCCATAATCCTCCCCTCCTGAATCCTCACCATCATTTACCCTTTCTTCTTTTAATGATAATTGTTCTGACTGGAGTGAGATAGAAAATTCCATGTAGTTTTAATTGTGTAGACTTTTTGTTTTTAAACTTTGAGACAAGATCTTACTATGCAGACCAGGCTGGCCTAGGACTCACAGAAGTCCCCCTGCCTCTGTTCCCCAGGGACCAAGAGTAAAGGGGTACACTACCACACTATTTTCCCCTAGGCATTTATTAGCCATTTATATATCTTCTTTTGAGAACTTTCCACTGGGTTCACTTGCCTACTTGCTGGTTGGATTATTTCCTCTGTTGGATTTATCGTTTGGAGTTATGCATTCCCGATGTCAACCTACTGTCTGATTTCTGGTTGTGCAAGATTTTCTTCCATTCTGTGCAGTTGTCCTTTGCTGTGCAGAAGCTCCCCAGTCTTGTGAAATCCTATTTGTCATTTCCTACTAGTATTTCCTTTTCAAGATGCCCTTGCCTCTGCCTGTGGGCGTGAAGGATTTCCCTTATGTTTTCCTGTAGCTGTTTCAAAGTTTCAGGTCTTTGATCCATTTTTTAATTGATGTTTTCACAGAGTGGGAGATGTGGCTGAAGTTTCCCTGTTCTGTGTGTCAGTCTCTAATTTTCCCACCACCGTTTGTTGGAAAGACTTTTCTCCAATGTCTGTTCTTGGCACCTCTGTCAACATCAGATGATGATTACAGTGTGGGCCAGCTTCTGGGACCTTTATTCTACTCCACTGGTGTGCCTGTCTAGATGGCCAGTGATATCTATTTTGTTACTTTGTCTTCTGTGGTGTAATTGGAGAGCAGAAATTGTGATGCCTTCAGCATTACTCTTTCTGGTTATGACTGCTTTGGTTATCTGGAGTCTTTTATGCTTCCACATGAATTTCAGGATTATTTTTCTATTTCTGTAAAGAATGTCATTGTAATTTTGATGGAGATTGCATTGAATCTATAGATTGCTTGTAGTAATATCACTATTTTATAATTAGTTTTTCCATCTCAGCCTTGGAGGCCTTTCCATCTTCTAGAAGCTTCTTCTAGGTCTTTAGTGATTCCAAGTTGTCACTGAAGAGGCCTGCCACCAATTTTTAAAAATGTGAAGTGACTTTTTTTTCTTGATTTCTTTGTCAGAAAACTATTGTTGGTATATAGTAAAACTGTTGCTTTGTGTATTTTGTGCTCTGTTACTTTGCTGAAAATATTTGTCAGGTCTGTGAACTTTTTGGTAAAGTCTTTAAAAATCTTTTAAGTATAAGATTATACTATGTGAGAATAGAAATAATTTGGATTCTTTTCTCTATTTTTATCACTTTTATCTTTTTCTCTTACTTTTAGTGTTCTAGTTAAGACTTCAGAAACTATATTGAATAAGAAAGGAGGGCATGGACAGCTCTCTCTCATTCCTGATTTTGGAGAAATGCTTTCAGATTTTCCTCTGTTGATTATAATGTTGGGTACAAGTTTGTCATGTTGTTTGTGACTTTGGTATGTTGAGATGTGTCCATCTACTTCAAGTTTTTTCAGGACTTTTACTGTGAAGGGGTGGCGAGATGACTATATGGTTCCTGTCCTTGAGTCTGGGATTTATGTTCAGTATTACATTTATGAGTTTTTCTTATATTGAGCTATCCTTGCATCATAGGATGAAACATACTTGATCATAGTGAATCATCTTTTTCATGTGCTGAACTGTTTGTATTTTATGGGGGAATTTTTACACCTATGGTGTTGTAGGAGGCCACTTGTTTGTCCTGGCTGCCCAGAACCAAAATAACCACACAGAATCTGTATTAATTAAATCACTGCTTGGCCCATTAGCTCTAACTTCTTATTGGCTAACTCTTACATCTTAATTTAACTTATTTCTAGTAATCTGTGTATTGCCACATGGCTGTGGCTTATCAGCAAGAATCTGACTGGCATCTGTCTCTGGCAGGGCTACATTGCTTCTCCTTGACTCTGCCTCCTTTCTTTCAGCATTCAGTTCAGTTTTCCCCACCTAGCTCTGTTCTACCCTCTCAGGCCAAGCCAGTTTCTTTATTAACCAGTGGTATTCACAGCATTCAGAGGGGAATCCCACATCACTAGGGTAGTTAGGAAAATTCATCTATAATGTATCTTATGTTGTTATCTTGTGGTGTTGGGTTTATTTTACTTTTGGTTGGTGGTTTACCATTTAGTATTTTATTTTTTTTGGAATATGATTTGCAGCATTGTTTGCTTGCTAGGTGGTTGTTGTGTGTTGCCCTGGGTTCCTGGTTTGCCTGTTTTTCCCCATTTCTGCGGGCCGAGTTTCCTCCCTTCCCTCATCCACCATCTCCCCTCGCATAGAGCTTCACCCTCCCATCAATAGAGTGAGAGTAAATCCCCATGGAAGGAATGGCAGGAAGCATAGTTCTCCTTTCACTCATTAATTTGATTCCATAAAGAATTTCTGAATGTATGCTAACCCCAGGGTGGTAGATATGCTGTGGAAAACACAGTTACTGTGGGAGCATTAAAATTAGGGCAGAGGAGGTAAGCCTCATTAAGAGGAAAGAAAAGCTACTTTGCAAACATGTTTCTTGCTCCCTTAGCAACGTGTTTTCCTTCATTTCTAGATGTATCTGGTGAAGTTCAGTCTATAACTGTTCTTTTCTTTTTTCTTCATGGAGTCTTGTTGTTATATAGCTCAGGCAGCTTGGTACTCATTATGTAGCCCAGGATAACCTGGATCTTGTAATACTTCTGCCTAAGCCTCCTGAATGTTGGGTTACACAGGCTCATATGTATGCTTTGGAGGAAATTTTAATATAAGTAATTATTAACCAGTAAATGATAATGAACCCTCAAGAAGAGTTAGAGAGAGCTATAAAGTGCACATATGTATATACACATACACACACACATGCATACACGCATACATAGATATGTATGTATATATGCTACAGTCTAGAAGTGTTCCCAAAAGGCCCATATAAGTCATCAGTCTATGGCACTTTAGGCATATGGTGGAACTTTTAGAAGTTGAGTCTGGGTGGAGTGACAGTCACCATGGCATGTCCTTGAAGAGGATATTGTGACCTGGCCTCTTCTTCTATGTCTTTATATCGAGCCACCATACCACAAACAGATCTCCTCCACTGTGTGGTCCCGTTATGCTTTACTGTGCCACAAGAAGCACAAAGCAACGGAACCAAGTGTCTGTGGACTTAAACTTCTAAAGCCATGAGTCAAAGGCACCTTTTTTCTTAATACGTTGACTAGGTCAAGTCTTTTGTCACCATGTTGGAATGTTGACTAACACAGATTAGCAGTTTCTGTCTCTCGTGCTGAAGAAGCATATCTGAAGAAGAATGGAAAAGGAAGATCCTCCAAAACTGAGATGTGGGGCTCCTTGAAGACCTGAGTGGATGATTGCCCATCCGTGGCAGAGAACTCACTGGGGTATCTTAGGACAGGGCTGTGAAGCAGGAAGCTGTCCCTTAGGGTGCCAACAGACTTAGATGGAGTGGTGTGTACCTTGGATCTCCCTTGAGTCAGGAAGTTGCCTCCTGTGCCATAGAAGGTCGACTAGAAGCACTGGGTCCAGGAAGAGAGGCTCTTTTTCCCTCTTCGAACTGCTCACAAGATCTGAGATGGTGCCTGCCGGTGATGCAAGGATGTCTAGAACAGCTCACCCATCGGAAATACCATGCAAGAATGCATGCAATTCTGTCTTAAGCAGTTTTACGTGTGTAGTTCAGTAGCTCGTATGCAATCAGTCTCTAAAGTGCTCTCAACTTACAGATTTAAAGCTATAACCATTAATCAGCACCCACCAGTGCCTAGCAAGGACCATCCTGTTGTTTCTCTGAATCTGAATTTTCTAAGAGCCTCATACAA